>VDFB02268101.1:0-29824 GCA_007258455.2 Sequoia sempervirens | reverse complement strand
AAGATAAAATCCGAGACACCTCCAAAAAATCTGAAAACTTGCAAGGAGGGGCGCCCAAGGTAGACTAAAGCATAGGGCCAATACCCAGAACCACCAAAAAATCGTGCATGGACTTATGAGTAGATTTCTATTTCAGCAAAACCCTAACCAGCAAATGCAAAACTGACAAATCTTTAGAATCTTCAACCTTGATGCTCTGTCTGCTAGTCTTGATGAGAAGCAGTCTCTGGAAACTCAACTAGGTGCTATCTTTCAAGCACGAAACCAAGAGAAAGAACTAGGAGGTATGCATTCCTCGAAGCAAGCTCTGAAAGAATTTCAGCAGCATAACAATATAATAAGCAACAATAGATAATCCAATTGAAGGCCAAGTCTCTTATTTATAACTTTTTTGTCTCCAAATTCAAATCTTCTTTTCCCTCCAATTAGGGTGCCTAAATGAAATTCACTTTTCACCTTTTCTCCAAATTTCATTTGCATTTCATTTCCAACCCATATGGGGAAATATAATTTAATAAAATGCAAATATATAACTTGCAAATATTTCACTAAAAGATTTAAGTGAAATATTTAATTAAACTCAAATGTCTCCAAGCTAGGCGTCCCCTTTTGCCTTTAGCACATATTTCACTTAAATATTAATTCATCAAATAAGGCCTCCAAAATGTTTAATTAATAAACATTATAAAAATCACTTATCTCTCCAAATCGTCCTCCATGCCTTAGCCAAATATTTTTCACTTAAAACATTATTTTTTTCATCAAATATCAAACTTGCCAAAATAATCACCTCAAATGCTGGAGACCACTGCTCAAGCTGACCTGCCAGAAATAGCCATTGCACTGAACTGCTGAACTACTGCTAAAAATAGCACTGCCAGAAATAGTACTTACTAAAAATAGCATACTGCTAAAAATAGTAAGTTGTTCCAAACTTATTTTCTCCACATTTTGAGTAGCCGTCGCAACTTACTAAAAATAGTAAGTCCGGAAAAGTCATATGATTCAGTTGCATGTCACACCATCACGAAGCTCTCTGAAAACCCAAAAGGAATCCAGAAGCCAAATTGGAAAACTCCAACATGCAAGCCTCCAAAAAGTAGCCGGGAACGCAAGTCAATATCCTATCATGCATGTTACCTCATTGCGAAGCTCTCCAAAAACCCAAAAAGCTTCACCAGACATGCGTTAGAAACTCTCGCATGCAAGACCTCAAAACCTCCTTTGAAAGTGGAAACCCTAATTTTCATTTCTGCTTTAGCCTACGAGTTTCCGGAAATAGGCTAAATCCAAACAAAGAGTGTAGGGCTAAATTGAGGACATTACACCATGTTAGTTTTAGGATCAGAAATGCAATAAGCAGAAAACTGAACACATAAGACAATGAACACAGCAGTTTACCTTGGGAAAACCCTCCTACTAGAGGGAGAAAAACCCAGCAAAATATATCTCCAATATATTGAATGAATAAGAGCAGAAATTTGCTTACAAGTCTAGCCTTACTCAAGGCTGAATTAATACAATGAATAATAGCATCACTCCTTGATGCAAAGATACAAATGAATGTGATTCTCCCTGAAGTCAATTTGCTGTTACAAAGAATGATGAACTGCTGCAAAAGGTGAACTTCTTCTTGATAGTGTGAATTGGATGATGTAATGTAGATGTCTCAAATGGAAGGACTCTATCCTTCATATATACAAAGCCAAGTGACCTTTCACTTAGGTCAGCTATATAAAGAAAAATAAATATTATTTAAAATAAGAAGGCTGACTTGCCTTGTACAAGAAAATAGCTCCCAAAGCTATAAACACTAACAATTCCGCCCTCCACTTCTATTTATTCTGCTTTTTGGCTCTCATATTTGGAAATGATGGATTTAGTGATAGTAGATTTCCACAATCCATGTAGATTATTGCTAAAATTTCTGAATTAGATTGTGTCTGAATTTTTGGAAATGATGGATTTCACAACTTATAGAGACTGCTGAATTGTTTCCAGTTTATCATTTGCAGCTGGTTGAGGACGTGTTGGTGTACGTTTTATCATCCACTGAACACACAGAATAAAATGTCCAAAGACACTATCCTCTCTTGAAAAACCACCGCGTATGCTAAGATTGCGAGAAGATCATATGGCGATTCCAAGGTTTCTTTTGTCGGGTCTCGACGTGTGGATAAGCTCAATGGCCGTTGTGATATGCTGGTAATAAACAAGGGGACTTACGTTAAGGAGATCTTCACAAGTTTAGGACTTTAGGGAATTTATCTTTAAAGGCTCTCTTCAATTAGGACTTTCAATGTGGATCTCAAAAAAATGGCAAAAGGATAAGGGTTCAGAGAATCTATTATATTCCTAAGAATTCAAGAGACAGTAAAGATCTGGTGAAGGGGATAAACCACACTTTGTTTCACCTCCTGCTAGACAACATACGCAAAATGGGTGCAATCTTCAAGGGTTGTGATAATAATTTTCAAACCTCGAATGAGGCTGAAGTTAAGCTTCCACAATTAAGAGCTCAGGCTAACTTTACGCATCGAATACAAATCATCCATTCGAAGAAAGTATAAAGGTCTCTTCACCATTAGATCAATCTGATCAATCTCATTCCATAACAACTTTTCAAAACAGTGGATTCTGTTTGATCTAGTTCCTGCAACTTTTGTCTTGTAGGTAGGAGGATGTACGGCCGCAAACACTGGTGACGGTAAAGGTTGTTTCAAAATGATCATGCATGGGCTTTGTTATTGCGAGAATGAGGTCTCAGTACGGCAGTCTCATGCTCTGTCTCCACAGAACACAGATGGGGGCTGAGGCTCGATTTATAGGCTCCTAATTTACAGTTCAATGGCCGGATTGATTTCCAGATCAGGCCAGTTACGAATAAAGCCCTAGTAGGGGTTTGTCACTTTCGACCAATGAGAGAAAATTTCATTTTAGGGGACACTTGTCCCTTTTGCCTTTAAATATATAGTCGGCAGTAAATCGATATTGTCATTCAATTAATGCCAATGACCTACATCCCGTTGTGCTGCTTTGATCTTAGATTCCTTTTGAGACTTTGATTTCTTCTTCTTACATCTTTGGAATCTTTTGAGGAGGTGCAGAGTCTCCCGCACTTAGGTGAGTGTACGGACTTGAAGTTGGATTGCTTTGAACTTCCTCACAGCAGGCTGGGTTGATGTTACATTGCTTTGGTTTTCCTCTTTGGATTCTCCCAGTTTGTGCGGAGAATTGTCACAGAGGTATGGAATCATTTGGAACACTCTTCTTGTCACCATCTGATTCTGATTGGAAGCTTGTTTTTAATTCTTCAAGAGATGAAATCCCTCAAGAAGTTGTCCCGATTACTTCTTTCAAGTGTCTAGAATTTGGAGAAGAATGCCCCTGCGCTTTCGCCATGATAGAAGAAATTGGAATTTTCTCTGTGAAGTATTTCCCATACTTAGCCAAATTTTGGCCTTTCAAGTTCATTTTGTACCACCTTCACACGGACTATTCAACATTTAGCCAAGGTTTTGGATGAATTTTGCCTGTGGATTTTCTTCAATTTTGAATTTGGCTTGTGCTATGTAGGACAAATTCTATCCTTGGACAAGGATTTTATTCACTTCCTCTTTATTTTCCTCTTCATCCTTCCTGTTTTCCGTCCAACACTTAGTGAATTCTTCTCCCCAAGGTATCAACACTAGCCAATTTGCTAATTTTCTCATCCTCTCCTTGGGCGGACTTCACATGAGCTTGGACGTTTTTCTTCAATCAAAGTCGGACTTCATGATGCTCAAGACATTTTCTTATCCAGGTCAGACTTTGTTTTGCCTTGAACATGCCTTACAAAGGTTTGGACATGCTATGCTTAGGCAAGGTTGGACTTTCTCATGCTTGTCCCATCCTTTTTCCCTCACTCCATTTGGCTTGAAGCAGACTTGCCACCATTCCACGCCATTGCTTCTTCCTTGAAGATTCGCCTCGTGTCGTCATCCACCTGCAAGAAATAAAATAAACAAATTCAGATTTTCTCTCTCCTGAATTCTAGCTCCGAAGTTAAATTTTTAACACTCTCTCTCCTAAAGTCACGGTGAATTTTGTGTCGAATTTATCATTTCAAAGCGAATTCCATACTCTCTTTGCAATTTTCATCTTGGCACGGGCATATTTCATATTTAATTCTCCATTTTAATCTCCCGAAGTCGGAATTCTCACTGATTTGCCATACTCTCTCTCTAGAAGTCGAACTCTTTGAGACTTGTTTTATTTATTTTATCAAGGCAAACTTTCAAGACTTTTGTCATTTATTTTTTATCCAATCTCCTCTTCATTTTCTTTGGCCAAAAGTTTATTTTCCAATTTTATTCCCAATTTCGTCTAGCCAAGCCAAAATTTAAGCCATTCCGTCGACAATTGTTATGCCAGATCCCTATTTTTCTTTGCCATAGCCAACTTTTAATTGCACTGAGCCTATTTTCTTCTGCCAAAGCCAAATTTTCTCTTGCTCGGTCGAATTTTTCTAGGCAAAATCCTTGTCTGGATGTCTTCATCAGGCGAATTTACTTGACGCTTGACAAATTCTTCTTCCTTCTGGCCAAGGGCGATCCTTCCTTTCTTTGATTTGGGCATCTTTCTCTGTATACTCAACCAACTTCTCCTCTAGACATTCAAGACTTTAGGCGAAATTTAAATTTCTCTTTCACTTTTGTGCTAGGCACACTTCATTTTATTCTTGGCCACAGCCTAGGCGGACTTCCCAAAGTCTTTTCCACTTTCCACGTGCCATAGCGAATTTTCTTTAGCACTTGTCCTTGACACTTTGCCTCACAACACTTAGCCAAAAACTTCAACTTTTCATCCTTTGGCCTCTATACTTAGGCAAATTTTCGAATTTCTCTTGACTGGGCACCAAACACTTGGCAAAAATTGATTTTTTCCTCTTCATAGACCATGGCGGACTTTCCAAGCATTTGGACAAGGTGAAGGCGGGCTTTCTATGGTCTTGGACATTCCTTCTTTGAACATGGCGGACTTCCAAAGATTTTAGCACTTTCCTTGACACTTTATCTCTTGGAAATGTCATAGCAAAAAAAAGTCAATTTTCCACCTTTTTAGGCTCTTACACTTAGCAAATTTTCGAAATTTTCTTTGCTAGGCACCAATACTTAGTGAATTTTTTGATTTTTTCCCTTCTCATGTGCCTAGGCGGACTTTCCAACCTCTTGGCATGTGCATGGCAGACTTCTAAACTTTCTTGCCACTTCCTCTCAAGTGCATGGCGGACTTTGGAGGGGGCTAGGACATTGAGGGCGGACTTTGTGAGCCTCTTGGCATCTTCTCTTCAAGTGGATGGCGGACTTTCCAACCCTTTTGGACATGCTTCTTGAGTGGATGGCGGACTTCATGAGTTCTTGGCACTTTTCCCTTGATGCTAAGGCGGACTTCACAAGCTTTTGGCACTTCCTTCTTGAGTGGATGGCGGACTTTCTATGTTCTTTGCCAATTTTCCTTAATGATGAGCGGACTTCACAAGCTTCCAAACATCTTCCTCTTGGCATTTTTCTCCTTGGAAATGGCGAATTTTCCAGACTTAACCAGATTTTTCACAAATTTCATCCTTTTTCAAGTTGATTTTCTGTGATTTTGCTCTTCAGATCTGACTGGTTTTGACTGATTTTTCCAGAATCTGGTCTGATTTTTCATGCTTTTGATACTTTTTCTCATGCTTTTTACCTTGTTTTTCCAGATTTTTCAATAATTTTCTCTTTGATTTTCTTAGTGATTTTTCAATTTTTTTGAACTTCTGAGTGCATTTTTGGAATTTGAGACCTTTCCAAATATAGAAACTTTCCAAAAATAGAAACTTTCTAAAAATAGAAAAAGCAAAACCCTAAAAATATAGGGAAACCTGTTTGGTCCAAAAATGCCAAAAATGAAAAAGCGAAAAAGCAAAATTTCCTAAAAAGTAGGAAGTCTCAGAATTGGCCGAATTCACAGGCGATCTTCGTTTCCTGGGCCTTCTGAGTGCTTCCATGACGTCTACGCACTGATTCAAGCATGAATTACTGACTTGGCCCAAGTAACTCTCGGCAAACTAACTTGAAACTCTTAACAAGGTGATCTCACGTAACCGTTGCAAGGAGACAAAGCCCTAAAAACTAGCAGACAACTGGGGGTCCCCATTGGCAATGGGGCGATGTGTGAAAAAGGTCACCAGTACTAACATTGTTTTGTTTACCACCGATTTGTAATAACCGGCTATGAGAAATCCGCGCCCTTCAAGGGACACGTCCTCTCATGGGGCGCGTCTCTCCTTGGAGGCACGTACCTTTGTGGAAATGTGTCTCCCCTCTCTAGTATAAAGCATGATGGAAACCATTGAGTAGACATCGAATTTTATAAATGCTTTGCACTAGTACATCTCACATAAGAGAATTAAAATCCGAACTTAGAATCTTGACTTTAGAATTTTACACAAAATTTCTCGTGACTTGGTATTTCCTTTAGATTTCTTAGGATCCATTTGATTGAAGATTTGTTTACATTTACATGGTATCAGAGCCAAGTTGTGTGAATCCAAAACAAATCTAAAATCAGTTTTCTCTAGAAAATTTGTATTTTCTAAAATTGAATTCACATCACATTCTTCATAATGTCAAGTGTGATCAGATTTGAAGATCGTCTTGCAGGAACAGACAACTTCACATCATGGAAATTTAGAATCATGATGATCCTTAAAGAGAATAAATTAGACTCTCCACAAAAGAAAATAAACAGAAGAACATAGATGAAGACATTCATGTACTCAACACATCGTCTAATAAAAGGAATAAGAAAAACTCCTACAAGAGAGGATCTTTTAAAAGAAAGAGAAATTCCAATGGAAAGGGATCTTCTAAGAAGAAAGAAATATCTCAAGTACAATGCTTTAGATGTGATCAATATGGCCACTATGCAATGAAGTGCCCTGACAGATCAAAGCAACAAGCATCTTTTGCCAAAGTAGGAAAGACAAATTGAGATCATGAATCTGAGAACTTTGTGTTTTATACAGCCTTATCTAGTCAAGTATCTAACAACACCCACAATTGGGTAATTGATAGTGGTTCCTCTAGACATATCACAGGATTCAGAGAACACCTAGACACTTTGACTGAAAAGACTGATGAAGAAGTAACCATTGGGAATGATTCTGCACACCCTATAAAAGGGGTTGGAACTTGCTCCATCAAACTAAAGTTTGGTCTTTCTCTTCAACTCACTAGAGTCTTATTTGTACCTGGAATAAAGAGAAATCTAATATCCATCTCTGCCCTTGAAGACAATGGATATAGAGTTACCTTCATGGATGGGAAAGTTCTAGCATGGCCTAAAAACTCAACTATCAAGAAAGCCCAAACCATAGGTTTAAGACAAGGGTACCTTTACAAACTATGCACTGAAGTTAAACAAGCCCTTACCCTTGACACCTTTGATTCAAATGAGATTTGGCATAGAAGATTAGGACACCTTCATTTCCGTGCCCTACCTTATGTGGAAAAACTTGTAACAGGCTTACCAAAGTTAAAACCATCTCATGAAGGAACTTGTAAAGGCTGTGCCCTAGGAAAGAATATAAAGGGATCCTTTCACAATAGCTTGAGCAAAACCCTAAATGTGTTAGAACTGGTTCACTCAGATCTATGTGGACCCATGTCTGTACCTTCTAAAGCAGGATTTCTATACTATGTCATATTTATAGATGACTTCTCTAGGAAAACCTGGATCTATTTCCTTAAGTGTAAAGAGTCAATAGAAATCTTCAAAAGGTTCAAAGAGTTCAAAGCACTTATGGAAAACTTCTCTGGGAAGAAAATAAAAACCTTAAGGACAGACAATGGGAAATAATACACCTCTGAAATTTTTAAGGAATTTTGCATGAGTGCTGGAATTAAGAGGGAGTTCACAGTTGCCTACAACCCTCAACAAAATGGGGATGCTGAAAGGAAAAATAGAACCATTGTAGAAGCTGCTAAAGCAATGTTGCTTGACCAAAACATTGAAACCTCTTTCTGGGCAGAAGCCTCTAGGACTGCTGTCTACATCCAAAATAGATGTCCTCATTCTCATCTTGATAACAAAACTCCTGAAGAAGCCTTCACTGGCATAAAACCTGACATTAGTCATTTTAGGATTTTTGGCTCTCCCGTCTATATTCATGTGCCCAAAGAGAAGAGATTCAAACTAGAACCTTCCGGAAAGAAAGGGATATTTGTGGGATATAGTGAAACCTCCAAAGCCTACAGGATATTCGTACCCGGGCATAAACAAATTGAATTGAGCAGAGATGTCATCTTTGAAGAAGACATTGCATTCAAAAGGGCAAGAAGTTCTAGTGAGATAGAAACCTATTCCCCTAGAGTATCTGAAATGGAACCTGCTACTGAGATTCAGAGGGAGTATCCTGAGGAAGTGCCAAATGAACTTCTATCTACTTCAGATGAGAATACAGATGACAACGGTAGAAAGAGGCCACTTTGGGCTAGAAAGATGATCAAAGAAGCTGAGAATCATGCAACACCCAAAGGAACGTTTAGGGAAAGTAAAAGACCCAAACGGTTCTCTAGCTATGTTGCTCTAATGAACAACATCATAAATTCAGAACCTGTCAGTGTTACAGAAGCCTTCAGACATCAAGCATGGAAAGATGCAATGACGGAGGAATATCAGTCCATTCTAAAGAATGATGTATGGGATATAGTGCCTAGACCGAAAGAGAAATCTGTTGTCTCTTCCAAATGGCTCTTCAAAATCAAGCATGCTGCTGATGGCAGTATAGAAAAACATAAGGCACGTTTTGTGGCAAGAGGTTTCTCTCAAAAGGAAGGCATTGATTATGAAGAAACATTCGCACCTGTTGCCCGTTACACATCTGTGAGAGCAGTGTTAGCCATTGCTGCAGCTAAAGGCTGGAAGATCCATCAAATGGATGTAAAAACTGCCTTCCTTAATGGAACCATTGAAGAGGAAGTCTATCTGGAACAGCCTGAAGGTTTTGTGATACATAAACCTGACTCACATGTGTGCAGATTAAAGAAAGCGCTCTATGGACTTAAACAGGCTCCCAGGGTCTGGTATGAAAGAATTGACAGCTACCTCTTGGGACTAGGATTTTCCAAAAATGCTGCAGACCCTAATCTCTACTTCAAGGTAATCAAAGGTGATATGTTAATAATTATTTTATATGTTGATGACCTGTTGATGACAGGAGAAGATCACCTCATTGCTCAAGGAAAGAAGGATCTAACTTCCGAATTTGACATGAAAGACTTGGGCATTCTACACTACTTCCTAGGTTTGGAAGTATGGCAGAAAACAGAGGGCATTATACTAAACCAAGGAAAGTATACTATTGATATTCTGAAGAGATTTGGAATGTTGGACTGTATACCCATGTCTACACCTATGGAAACCAACCTTCACAAACTGAAAGAAGCAGCAGCAGAATCCAAATGTGCAGATCCAACCCTATATAGACAAATGATTGGATCCTCGATGTATCTGGTTAATACCAGACCTAATATTTGCTTTGCAATGAATGCTCTCAGCCAGTTCATGTGTGAACCAAAGGAAATTCATCTTATGGCTGTGAAACATATCTTGAGATATCTTCAAGGCACTATTGGATTCTTCTTTACAAGAATGACCAACTAGATCTACATGGATACTCTGATTCAGATTGGGCTGGAAGTGTAACCGATCGGAAAAGCACATCAGGATGTTGCTTCAGTTTAGGATCCGCTATGATCTCCTGGATTTGCAGAAAACAGTCTTCAGTTGCACAGAGCTCAACAGAAGCTGAATACATTGCAGCCTCTATAGGGGCAAGAGAAGCAGTTTGGCTTCATAAATTACTTGTGGGACTCTTTGGTGAGGCCTTGAATCCTACAATCATTCATTGTGATAATCAAAGTTGCATCAAACTCTCTGTAAATCTTGTCTTCCATGATAGATCTAAGCACATTGAGATCCCCTATCATTATGTAAGAGACATGGTGGAAAGGAAAGTGATCTAGTTGGAGTATGTTAGTACAAATGATCAAACAGCAGACATTCTCACCAAGCCTCTCTCCCGAATCAAGGTAGAACACTTCAAGAAGAAACTTGGTATGGTTGAAATGTAATTTGATATTATGTTGAAATTCAAATTGTTTATAAAAGTTGTACTAATATATAAAGATGTTTAATGTGTAAACTCTTTTGTCATGTGTGTGACTCCATGACCTTATGGGCCTACTCCCCCTATGTACATTATTGAAA
Source organism: Sequoia sempervirens (assembly GCA_007258455.2). Classification (NCBI taxonomy): domain Eukaryota; kingdom Viridiplantae; phylum Streptophyta; class Pinopsida; order Cupressales; family Cupressaceae; genus Sequoia; species Sequoia sempervirens. Next base: position 19,537 of record VDFB02268101.1, on the reverse strand, counting down.
GGTGACGATCTTTCTAATAATGAGCACTTGTATTTGACATTGTAAAGTGACGACTCTACAATGATAAACTATCATGATAGATATCATGTGACTTGATATCTATGGACATGTCATGATAGTATCTCTTGGACACTTTGATGGATATCATGGGACTTGATGTCATCTGAAAGATCATTGTGATCCTTAAGAGATAATCATGGTGGATATTTATATCCGTGGATATGCCATGAATTATGGTAGACATCATGTGACTTGATGTCAGTGCACATACCATAATGAAGATGTGTTATGAAGAATGTCATGTGACTTGACAATATTGAGTAAAACATACCATATCTTCGATATCACGTGTGAAGGTGATATCTCTACTTATTTGATTTGAAATATCTTCCCTAGCTAAGAGGGAGTGTTGATGAAAGGTAGCTTCGGTCAGATATAAATGATGATTGCTGAAAGCATCATCATCATTTATATATGATCGAAATTACTCATCATTTAATATTTCTGAAAAAAAAAATGAGAAATTCGAATTAATGGAATTCGATATATATAAATCGAACTTTGCTTTATACTTATCGCTGGGTACTAACATTGTTTTGTTTACCACCGATTAGTAATAATCGGCTATGAGAAACCCGCCCTTCAAGGGACACGTCCTCTCATGGGGCGCGTCTCTCCTTGGAGGCGCGTACCTTTGTGGAGATGTGTCTCCCCTCTCTAGTATAAAGCATGATGGAAACCATTGAGTGTAGACATCGAAATTCATAAATGTTCTGCAATCAGTACATTCAGCATAAGAGAATTAAAATCTGAAACTTAGAATCTTGACTTAGAATTCTTACACAGAATTTCAGACTTAGTATTTCCTTTAGATTTCTTAGGATCCTATTTGATAAGATTTGATTACATTTACAGCATGTCTTTTGAAGAGGGATTGCTCTTCTAATGGGTGCCTCATTTCAATGGATATAGAGATATAAAAGGTGATAAGGAGGAGAGGTTTGAAGAGGGAGAAGAGGGAAAAATCGTGAAAACAGAGGTAGACTCATGAAGCAGATTCGGGCAGACTCAAGAAGCAAATACAAGAAAATTTATAGAGCATATTTGAACAGCAAATTCGAGCAAACTTATTAACAGATTTAAAGAGGTTCATTGCAGATTTCTAAGTAGATATAAAATTTGAAAGAAGAGTTCATAGCAGTTTGTGTGAAGAGTTTATGCAGAGATAAAGGAGAAGTTGGGCAGATATATATATTAAATGCTCAGATCTTAAGTGCTCCTAAGAGGCCTATGTTCAGCAAAAGGTACGTGTGAGCTTTGAAGGAACATTACATATCACATATGGATCAAATGAGTTAATGTGAATGAGAAGAAAGGGAATAAGTCAGCAGCAAGAGGGGTGGATTAAATCAAACCAAGGGTCAGATTTAGGGTTTCCCAAAAAGGGGATGTTACAGCTTGTGGCTCTGATGTGTTAAATTCCTCATACTCTAATTTCTTATTTGCTGATTTTTCATCAGATTTCCTCAACTCTTATTCTGATTTCATTGCTTCTTTGCTCCAACACTTGTAGCTTGGTTCCCAAGATTCCTTGCATAAGAAGCAGAGGTTTTCTTTTCTAAGTTTTTTTCAGCTGTCATCAATCTTTCTTCCAATAGGAGAAATCGTCTTTTGTTGATTAGAATGCGATTGGGTCCGAGGCACCGACTGCTCTAGTGTTGTAACCCTCATGATAACTTTTTGGGGTTTTGGTTCTAAATGTTCTTTTTTCTTTTGCTCCACCAATTCTTTACTGAAAATGTGGAAATCCTTGTGAGGTCTAGGCTTAGGTCTTGATCCAATTCTTGTTCTCTTCGTATTCATGAAATTTGGGAAAGATATTGGCTTTTGGACCTCTATAGGAAGATTTCTATAATATGCAATTGATATCTTCTTGTATTGAATTTTGAAATTACACCTTAGGATTGTCTTCTCTACAAATGAAAGTGGGATGCAGAGGTTTATCAACAGACCCAACCATGGTTTTCTATGTGTGACTTTTCTGCTTATTATGGTTATTGTTATTGGCTCCAAATGAACTTACTATTTTGATTGTTGGAATTTTCTGCATTATTCTGTGTTTTTTTATTTTTATGCATCATATGTAACATCTACCCCATCATATCTAACATAAGTTAACATTTCCTTTCAAACTTATCTGCATGGTCTTTCAAAGCTTTCTTCTCTCTTTCTATATTTACTTCTTTTGCCTCAAATTCCAAAGAAGTTTTTGTTTCTTTGTTTTTAGGAAAACTTCACTATTTTGATTGTTGGAATTTTCTGTATTTTTTGATTGTTATGCATCATATGTAACATCTACCCCATCATATCTAACATAAGTTCACATTTCCTTTCAAACTTATTTGCAGGATCTTTCGAAGCTTTCTTCACTCTTTCCATATTTATTTCTTTTGCCTCAAATCCCAAAGGAGTTTTTATTTCTTTGTTTTTAGGAAATTGATGTTGAGTTTTTCTAAGTTCCCTTTGATGATACTAACTGGCTTTGTCATTTGATTGCATAAGAAATAAATCTCAGAGGCTAGCAAGATCTGGCTCTGATACCATTGTAATATCCCAGATGGAATATATTTTGATCTTCTCCAGATTTGATTAAATTCAACTCACTGAATTTCACTAATTAATCTAACAAATAAAAAATGAAGTTAGGATTAGATATAATCCAATTATGAGTAATGGCGGTAAGCCACAAAATCTTATAATCAATCGTTGAATAATCAACTTGTATTTGCAAATAGATAAGTATATTTTTATTAATCAGACCTACGAATTGTAATATTTCTTGAAGCTAGTTGCACTGAGAATTACAACCATGCACTAGATTATATTCAATATCACAATGTTCCCACAGTGTTTAATATTTACTGCTGCGTCCCAAAAATGATTATGGGCCAATGATATTCATAGCGGATGATTATCTGACTATTCCCATATCCCATTAGATGTACATAGAAATTTCACAACCAATTACAAATGCAAACATATCATCTTCTGTCAAGAAATACTAAATATATGCCAATGCCTGTATCCTCTACTAATTCTCTTTATGATATCCTTGATCAGCCTACCACTAGAGTCTCCTCTTGTCCCTCTCACTTGTTTTCTACAGGTCTTGATCAGAGAGCAATTTTGAAGCTTTGCTCCAACAAAGTGATTTATTGTGAGGGTCTCCAAGTTGAGTTTCTCAAGTATGGTGTGGGTTCACTTGCCTACCCCATTTCACAACTTTTCAATGAGGTTGTTTGTTTTGGGTTAGCTTTGGTATGGTCACAACATATAATCCACCCCACCACATTCTCAAATTTGGAGATTGTTCCAATCTAAGTAATTATAGAACAATCATGATTGGCATACTTTTTGTGAAACTCTGTGCCACGTTACTTGACAGGCTTCTTTTCAAGCTGCTAGAGGATAGGAATTTGAGGGCCAAGCAGTTGGCTGGCTTCAAGTGGGTATTCCAAAGTATTTATCACATTTTCACACTTTGTGCTATCATTTAAGAGTCTTGCCTTTTATCTTCGAAAATCTTTTGTTTTGTGGACTTTAAGAGGACTTTGAGTCCATTTCACAACATGTTCCAAAAATTGCAAGACTTCAGTATTTTTGACACTCCCATTATGATCATTATGAGACTCTATGAGCTAGTTGTTGGAGGATTCAATACTCCACTTGGCCTGTCTAACTTTGCCCAAAGTATTATAGGATTTAAGCAAGGTTGCCCCTTTCATCTACCCTCTTTAGTATCTACATTGATGAGCTTGAGGATTTTCCTAAACAATATACCCGTATGAACAACATTTGCTTGCTGTACCATGGGTTGCTATTTTGCTCTTTGTGATTATTTGGTTCTCCTCTCTCATCCTCCTAATAGCTTGTAGAGACACAGCTTCGTGCACTTTCTAAGTTTTGTGATCTTCTCTATCTTGTGGTCAACCTTGGTAAAACTAAGGTCATGATCTCCAACACCTCCAAGGATGCTCTTTCCAGGTTTCATTTCTTCTATAAAGGGGATTGAATGGAGATCGCCACTTCTTATACATATCTAGGAGTTCAGTCTATTGGTCCCCTTTCTTCGCAACCTACCTCTTAGTATTGTCTTTGCAAGGGATATGCCTTATTCTTTGTCCTTGAGCACTAATGCTTCTAGATGCATTTCCAAGATATCCCTTTGAACATGCTCCTCATCAAACACGATGATTAAGCCCATAGTGATGTATGGTTTTGAGGTTTGGGGCCCTAGCTTGGGATCTTGGAACTAGGCTCGGGTTGAGAGGGTTCAAACAATTATGCTTCAAACTTAGATCCATGGATGGTTCTGCTTTGTCCTGTGGAAGATATTCATTTTTGGCACTTTGTTCCTTGGAGGAGATTGCATCTTTGTGCCCCTCCAAGCATCAGTGTCGCTAGTTCTTTGAGGTGTGTTTGCTCTTCCAACCTATTGACATTTCTTAGGAAATGCTTCCTCCTTAAACATACTCTTTTGTGTTCCTTGTCAACTTTTTCTAGGGAAAGAGGTGCTCAACCGATTTGTCAAAAAGGATGTTTACTACCATTACATCTAGGTTAGCTTGACCTCCATGCATATTCTCTCAGCTCAATACGAGCTCTCTATGCTGAACACCTCCTACAAAGCACTGATGGGACCATTGTTTGATCCAGCTATCTTCAACATCATTGGTCCCATGGTTTGAGAATTCCCCTTGGCGAGTTGCAAGTGTGTTCCCATCATCTTCATGTTGAGGTAGACCACCTTATTTTACAGAGTGAAAGGGTTTTCCATCTTAGTTCTCTCCAAGAGGTTGCTCCTAGGGAGCATTCTATTTTCTGGTGTCTAGCCTACTATGAAATCCATGGGAGATACCGTTGTCTATATGGAGATTATGGTGCTTCTCTATCCACTTTCCTCTGCTATCTTGATAAATGATGTTTGGCCCTATTTCTTTGCAATGTCACCAATTTTAAGCATAGATCTTGTCGTGGTGGTCCAAGCTCTGCTAGATTGATTATTTCTTTCAACTTGTCACAAATGTTGGAAGTATTAAACACCCTTTGTATACAATTGATATAATGTATAGATGGAGATGGATCAATGAAAAACCTTGACTCATTGTAATGATCATGGCTTTATCTATTCTCAACATCATGGACCCTCTAACACCTGTTTTTCATAGCACAGATCTCAGGGGCAGGCTCACATTACCAATTTCTTCTCTACCAATATGTAGAATCAATTGCATGCTAGGATTGTTGAGACCGGCCCCCTTTAGCCATGGACTTTCTCTGACAAGCATTCTCAAGCTCTGCATCAGTACTTTTGTTGGCTCCTCCAGCACATCCCAAAATTCTGTTACCTGAGGTTTTTGGTTCCCCATCTGGGTGGTCTTCATCTACTTCCATTGCTTTGCAGGGTCTTGTCTTACATTTCTATTTGTAGTTGTACTAGTTGGGGGATTAACCTTTTTGGGCTGACCCTTGTTTGTCTATGTCTTTGTTTATACTCCTTTTCTTGTTTTATTGTATTTGCTTGGAGTCTTGGGCCCCTTTGTCATAGTTCTTTGCTATTGTAACTGATTTATGTTCTAGTTCCTTTGACCTCTTCTTGGTCATTTGTGGATGTTAATATAATTTCTTTCTTTCTTTCTTTTCTCATCTTTTTTGGTAAAATGCTGTATTTGAGCTTCAATCTGAATTATTTGTAATATCCTACTCACATTGTATCTTGTTCTCTGGTTAATGATGAATGACCATGCGAGTTTGATTGTGGAAATAGAAAAATGCAAAGAGAAATTACAGTGATTTGTTCTGTAAAAGTTAATGACATTTCATAAGGGGAAAATTTGCAAAGTAATATCTGTAAGTAGCTTTGAGTCCATATACTTCATTAGGGATCTGAGATCATGTTTTAAATTTTTCTGTTGGTTGGTTTGTCTTGTTCTACTTTATAAAGGAATTTAGCCTGGTATTATTTATCTGGGAGAAGTTTTTAAAAAACTTTTAACATCTCTTTAAAAATGTTTCTTCTTTTCAGATTTTGTGGAAATTGTTACATCCCACTGATGAAGTCTGTTTAAACTTTGTACTTTTGCACATTATGTTTTTGTAGGCATTCGGGCTATATTTATTATCTACCCATGCTCTGCACTCTCTGCATGATAGGTCTTGCAAGGACCGCAAAAAATTAGATTCTGACAAAAATTGTATGGCTGGATAACTGTAATTCTCTTTTTCATTTGTATCCATTTTACAGTATGTCGAAAGGAGTGCGGGATTTGCCTGGAAATCTTCAGTCAGCTACTAGCACCATGCCTTCAGGAAAGTCCATTATGTACTTTGGACTACTTTTGGCAACAGGCATCTTCTTCATTTTTATTGCTTTTACCATGTTTCTTCCAATCATGGTTGTAATGCCACAGAAGTTTGCTATATGCTTCACACTTGGCTGCATGTTTATTATAGGGTCCTTTTTTGCTTTAAAAGGTCCCAGAAATCAGTTTTCTCACATGGCTTCGAAAGAGGTAATTTATCCTAACCTTTTTTCTGTCTTTTGAGTCATGTGAATCAGTTTATGAGTGTTTTACTTGTGAGAAGTTTTGTAAAATGGCGTGAAGCTTATTTTAGCAGAGAGCACTTAATAGTGATGTTATTATTGTCTACAAAATTTGTTGTTCACACAAAGGAAATCCTATCCTACAGAGACTTCCATTCACTCTGGGGTTCATTGGGAGTATGGCAGCCACCATTTATGTTTCAATGGTGCTACACAGCTATATATTGTCTGTACTTTTTTCTGGTGTACAGGTTTGTCTTTAAAAAATTCTCACCTTATTGAACTATATTTGGAGATTTCTGTAGAGTTAGCAATATTTAACTGGAATCCTCCATTCTTTCCATCCAGGTGTTGGCCTTGTCATACTATGTTATTTCATACTTCCCGGGAGGATCTACTGGCATGAGGTTTCTTTCATCTACACTTATATCTACAGTAACTAAGTGTTTTGGACGGTGATATGATTAATGGGGCAGCTTCAGATCTGCAATGTGAGATTCATATGACTGATGGTCTAAGTGTTGCTTCAATTGATGTGTATCTTTCTGCAAACCAGATTCCGTACCAGGTCCTATGTTGTATAGGAAGTATAATTCACAGATTGGCCTCTTATTTCCATGATGCTTCTCAATGACGTAAAAATCTTCTGCCAGTGGGGTACAGATCAACCCGGTAGAAAAATGGCTAGCATTTGTATAACTATAAACTAATTGTTTTTGTATGAACTCTCTTCCTAATGTTGGCATTTTCCCAGAAGTAGGAATGGAGGTTGAAGTTGCTAAAAGGAATCTTGATATTATTGATCTTTACAAGATCTGTAGGGACTAACTTATTTTTGGCGTACAGACCAGGGACATCTGTGTTCTATTCATGGCTTCCTGTTCTCCTGTGTTCGTATTTTTTACAGCTTCTGAACTCATCATCAATCCTTGATAAATTTGATTTTATGCTTCTTTTGGTCTTAAATCCTTGATAACAGATGCAACTGAACCGTGGGAACAAATTTGTAATGTATCAATTCCTGATCTACCTAAGTTTTGGCTTATTCAGTCAATAATAATTTTGAGGAATGTATTGTATTGGAATCCCCAGTCAAATTGTTATATGTAAGGGAGAACATTCCAATTATTTCTATTTTATTCAGACACGAAGCAATCTTTTGAGGAGAGAAACAAACATCCACCCAACCATATAAATTATGCATAGGATTTACTTTGGATCCAAATTGCAATAGCAATACATCTATTTGTACATGGGAGGGTCTGCTTTTCACAGGTCTACAAGTATTGTTTCTACATGGTTGTTCAAATTAGTAGGGAATTCAACGTAGTAATGTGTATTTTGAAAGGAGCTTAGCAGTGGAAATCAGCTTAAATTTTTATGTTTTTTGTTTTATTTTTAATATTTGAATATTTGACTGTTTGAAATGTATGTATTTTACAGATCAACTTCCTTATGAAGATGTGTGATTAGCTGATAAATATATGAACTGACTTCTTCTAAGTTGGATATAATGTACTTTTAAAAGTCCGACTTCATTACAATTTTTTTTTTCAGTCTTAAATATTCAAGCTCAAATAGGAAAAGGCTTGAAAATGTGAGAAATTTGAAAGCAACCTAGCATTCTTGATGCTGACATTGTTGATTTTCCCAAATGTGTCACTACTTATACTTCCCTGCTCTCTGGAAATTTGATATAAACATGTTCTAGCTAGCGAAGAGAGTCTTGTACTACCATGATTGTGGAAAGTTCTTCAGCACCATGTAGTTCCCAATGGGCTAATTGAAGAACCTCTTTGCATTTTCACTTTTTTGGCCATCATCGAAGAAATTGCAACATATATTTGAAAACTTTTGTAATTTGTCAAAAATCCGATTGCTATTTTTTTGCTTTTGTTGGTCACGTCACTCCATTATCTCATGATACGAAATGTTCTAAAGACAGATGGGTATATTTGGCACGTATTCATGGCCACTAGGTCAACCTTTAAAGGAAAAGGTATGTTAAATATATTTGAAATGAATCTCATCACCAGTCTTACCTTACAAGAGTCGGTAGATATTGTCATATTGTACAATTGTTTGAACTCTGTTTTTGCCAAGCCTTGTAATTTAAAAATTCTTACCGAGCTTGGATTAGGACGTTTCTGGTTCCAAAACATGGACATGTGTCAACATTTGACTTTACTTTATGGTTATGGAATATTGTGTTAAAGATCAAGGAAAAAAAATGTGGTTCAAACAAAGAGTCTTAGTCTAATGGTGAAATTTGCATACCAATGTCATTTCCTATTTAGTTTTGGACCCATTTTGATGGAATGTCTTAGTATAATTACATATGCACAAATCTGTTGTGCAAAGTAGGACACGTTTTCCAATCATTTACTTAATTTCATTTGCATACTTGCAAATGTTTGACCTTATTTCAGTGCTATTTTTACGCAATTTAATACATTTGCTATCATTAGCTATTTATTATGACTATCATTGTACTTAGATTCAGACACTTATTCCACACTTTGAGATTCATGCATTCCTATCTTGGGTTAATCTTGCAATGCATATAGGTTTGACCTTTCACCACATTGAATTGACTCAAAATTAAAAATAATAATTTTATTTTTTATCAATTTTTTCCTTCACCAACTATTATGAGTTGACTTGGTACATATTTGTGCAATTTATTGCTGTCTTGATATTTAAAGGTGTTTATTTATGCATTTAAAGACATGAGGAAAATCCAAAAATTCTAAGTGTTGTCAAGAAACCATTATAGGAACACTTCATTTTGGAATGCTAAAATGAATTGAAATTTGTATCAGAATCATTTATGATGTTTGCATGTGTGAATGTGTTGTCAATATTCGTCTACAAATTGGGAAGTTAGACTAATTAAAGGGGGTTGATCTAGGAGAACACGACCTTTGCAATCCCATCATCTCTCCAAAATATTTTTCAATATCGTCAATTTGTTGGTGAAAATTTTGTGTTATCCCAATTTTCAATAATTTTTGTTTAAAAACATCTAAAAATAAATGAAGTTTTTATTGAAAACAAAAAATAAAACATACTTAATATATATACCATGTCATATTTACAATGTATACAAATTGTTCATGAGTGGAGTCTTTTATGTCCTAAAAAATGAGAAAAAGAAACATTGGAAGTGTAAATATGTGAATTAAATTGAATAAAAATCAAATTTTGATTTAATTTTACACAAGAAACAAAATGGATTCTAACAGCGTTCTTAACAAACGTAGATTTCATACGAAAAAAATTGAAAAAACAAAGCTTTACAATAGTATAAGGAGATGCTGAGCATAAGATCAACACACAAAATTCTAAATTGATCTTTATTAAATGTCCAAACAGCTTAAATTATAAATACTTTTGACAGTCTTCTGCAAAGTTGCCTAGAGAAACTGTAGACAAGGTTCCCATTTAACATATATATCGACAATTAACTTAAGAACTATTTATCTTCTAGTTACAAGCCTTACAAATGTTAAAATACACAATACATTATTCCCAAGTTGGACACTTTCTATAAAATAAAATAAAATAAAATTTCAATATAGATTATATAGTAGGAAGTATTTAATTTATCATAGAATTCATATGGGATTCTTTGTATGAAATCTTGTATATCAGACAATGCACCGCGGGCTATGGCATCTGCCTCTTTGAATTTGGTCTTACTCACTTCGAGTATTTCCATCCTAAAGATAGCAACTTCAAGCCATTCCAAATGTAAACTCAGTTCTGATGCATTAAGATCACTTTGGCAACAAGGGTATCAAAATTAATTTTGGCTATTTCCTTGATTTGTGCCAAACGCCATTTTAGCTCCTGTAACTCCATGTCATATTTTTCTCGATATTTGTTATATGTCCAAGTGCTAGTAGCTCTCGTGATATATAGAATTTCCTTAGTCTGAGGTATATCTTTTTCAGCAATATTTCCAAATGAAGGGGCATATATTGGCATAAAGGACTCAATGGGACCTACTAGGTATTGTGCATATGTTGTTAATTGTTCCACCTTTTTAAGTTGTGCTTTAATTTCTTTGTCTTTAGTCATTCTTTATACCATTGTACTCAGGGTAGGCTTTGCATTTTCTTGTACATCTCTTGTTTGCTTTTAAGAGCTACTTTAGAAATCTGGTAATTAGATATTTCCATTTCTCATCTCTTTGTCGTACAAAGGTACAACCACCTTCACAAATCCCATGCCTTGCACATCTAGAGAGATTGAAGATCTAATCTCCTCTCTCTTAGGAGGAGGATGTATGAAGAGAGTTTTCAATTTGGAAATCTCTTGTTGTTGGGTTGGTCACTCTCTTCTTTCTTATTAATGTTTGGTTGAGCCGTATTGGAGCATCCAGAATGGAGGAACCCATTTGAGCTGCCTTCTCTTGCTTAACCAACTTTGTCTGAGGGTTCTTCTCTCATTCAACCTACTCTTTTTGAGGCCCCTCAAGAGATGGTGGAGGAAATTGAGGGGGGGATGGACTCTTTTCTAAAGGGGGAGGCTATTTTGGAGGAGATTAAGGATGAGGAAGAGAATGATGAAGAGGTGACCTTTGGGAACATTGTTGAGGAGGTAGGGCATGAGAATTTGGAGAAGAGGGAGGCACATGAACTAGTTGGGGAGACTTAGGTGGAGAAGAAATGTGTTGCTCCCTATGAGATGGGATTTTCTTAAGAGGAGACAACTTCTTATGTGGGGATGAAGTGGAGTAAACAAGGATCTATGTATTCTCGCATTCTTAAGAACCACTAAAGAACTTGATGTTGATCTTAGTTTTCTTATTATTATTAATATTTCGGTATCTTTAAATTTTTCCCACTCGGTGTCCTCTAGATTCATTGTTTTATCTATGGCTACCTATGCAACTAGAAGAATAGAGTTGGTAAGAACTTGCTTTTGTTTGTGCATCTTCACACTCCTCTTTTTCTTCATTAGTGAGTCTTCATTGCCTTTGGCCAACTCTTTTGATCATTCTTAGTCATAATAAGAATCTATATATCACAATTTGTGTCCTATCTTTGTTTGAATGAAATTTAGGAGCAAACCAATTAATTTGAGGAATTGGCTTATTGAATATTTGCTACTCTTCATATGCAAGATCCAACACTTTATTGTCATAACTAATTTCCTCATATGCATCCCTTAGTCTAAAGACTTGAATATGAAATGTTGAGAATCTACAATAATCTCTTTTCTATACTTTGTGTTCATCACCACAATCAGCCCATAAGTCTTCATGGCTCAACTAGTGTGTGAATACTAACCTTGCTTGTCTCTCCATGAGTCCTTTTGGATAACATGCCATCCTCCTTTTCAAAGGGTGTAGGATCACTATGGTCATTTATTCCTATGCACTTTTTGCACTTGAATAATTTGGGCAAGTGTAACCTCCAATTGCCAAGGGGAAGTGAATGCTTGTTTTATGTTTATCATATAGAACCTTGTACAATTCTGCTAGTTGACAATATAACTTCAATAACACTAATCTATCAGTAACATACTTGGGGAGCCAATATGGGGTAACATTGAACCCTCCTACTCTAATGCATGAGAAAGTGGGGGATTGAATAAATTAGTTTCCCCAAAACGACAATAGCAAAAGTCACCTCCACCAAAATTCATTTGTTAATATCATTCCCAAGCATTTTGATGATGAGAAAGATTAAGGAGCCATTAACTCTTCTAGAGCATTTTTGTCTTGTCTTGAGTTCAAGTTGTGGGTAATGTTTGTAAACCACTCTCTATCTAGCATTTGTACCCATGGCTCCAATTATTTCTAGTCATGAAAGAACAACTCTTCTTGCAAGTGAATAGACTAGATATGATGTCATGAAGAAATGCTTGGATGCAATCACTTCTACCAATTGGTTATGCAAATTGTTATTAATAAGGGTAGCTTGAACAATATACTCCTTGCCATCTAAAATTTTGGTAGTAAATTTGAACAACCATGGATGGAATTCCTTGGTAACTTGGTTTCCAAGAACTCTATTCAACAAGGTGATAAATCACTAACTCATCCACAAATTCACTCTAGTAAAGTGTCTTAGGCATCCTCAAACTAATACTCTCACCTTTAATCAGTATCTGTTGAGTATCTAGAGGCATTGACCAAAATTCTCCTCATAAAATCAGTTAGCTTATTCAAAAGTGATTTTTGCATACTTCTCATTTGTATGAATCCCATAAAAAATTGTTACATACTATAGCATGGCATACAACACTTCTAGCCCACAAAATTTTCAAATTTCCTTGTTGTTATGGTCATAGAACTATACACAAAACACTAATAATTCGGTAGATTCAACCAAGATGGGGAAGGCAACACCTTGAATGATCCTACTTTCTACAATGTTATTCATCCTTCAATCTGTCTTTTTCATCTCATCCATTTTTTTATGAAATTCTTCTAAACTCACATGTCCAAGATCGATATCCAAAATATTTGACACCTTTAAGATGAACTTTGAAGGAGATATGCCTTTAAACTTGAGCTTCATTTTTTGATTAGATGTAATATGCCCAAGATCCTTTAACTATGAAGAAGAGAAAGAAAGAAGTTCAATAATAGTCAGGAAAGTTTTCAAACTCATGATACAAGCTTACAATTGTTAGGGAGGTTAAACATTTTGAGGAATTAACTCTTGCGAGGTTTCAAGATTTTGGAGTTTTCTTGTATGTTGATAGTTGCAAGGATGCCAGTGGAGTCCAGAGTCTGGCATGCAAGAGAGGTGGGATTTTAGCATTTTAATGCAATTTTGTAATTGTAGGATTGCATGCAAGGTCCAAAAATCTAGAAGCAAGTTGCAAGCAAGTAGTTAGGCTTTAGCTACTGCTATATAGGAGTTGAAAATGTGTACATAAAAGTTGGAACTTTGGAAAGGACAAACATGGGATTTTGAGATTCAATTGTAGGTTGGTAGGATATGCATGAATGTAGGGAAAGTTTAGAAGCTTGGGATTTCAAGATTGAAAAGGGTTTTTGTCACACATAATTATGTGAACTAGAAACCCAAAAAGATAATTTAGATACAAATTAAGTAAAAAAATTAAAACCTTAAATGAGCATTGGAAATTTTTACCATGGAAACAATGCATGGAATGTATGGGGGTTTCACGAAAACCTAAGAGACAAAGTTTAAACTCTTTAGGAAAGAATAAAACCTTGGGGAAGACATGTGACTAGATAGGAGAAAAGCGTAGAACCTAAACTTGTTATGAAACCCTCAAAACAATAGGAAAATGACTTGATATAGCATGAAATACGATTGTGTGGTAAGCTTGGGTGAGAATTGTAATTGAAATAGGCTAGATATAAAACATAGAGATCACAAGAAGGAAAAATATGCATGAGAATGAATACTATGAAAGAATATATTATTAAATGGCGTGTAAGGTCATAGGCTTTTATAATTTAACCACACATGTAAGTCATAAATGATGCCTTCTTTTGGTTTCATCTATGGAGTTTTAGATTCTATATGCAAGCTTGTAGGCATTGCAAAGGTGAACGAAAAGTTTAAAAGTTCGATTAGTATTTCAAAGTAGGAAAGAAACTTGGCAATGTAACAACTATGGTGCAAGGAAGTTATGAAATTCTAGTTAGTTATAATGTTTGGGTTTTCAAAGTTAGGTGGTGAGTTATCAAGCTTTGTGAAGGTGTAAGAAAACTATAAAAATTTAATGGAGACAAGCTAACAAAAAATTTGGGGGTGGAACACAAGTTTATAAAAGGACTACAAAGTAACACGAAAATATCAAAAACATATAAAAGGTTCTTCCATTTTAACTTAGAATTTTTATTTCTTTTTAGGACTTAACCATCATAAGGATCATTTGGACACTAGAACACTTCAATTTAACTTCTCCCACCACATCAAAGACTTGAACCAATATTTGAACTAGGAAAAATGACAACTCCCTGATGACCTAGAAAAAGGAAAAGATTAAGCTTAAGCATAGAAAGCATGTAATTTGAAAATGAACTTTTCAAAATTTAAGGACAACAATTGGATCTAAAAAGTGACAAGGATTGTAAGGATGCAACATGAACCTAAAATCTCACATATAGACTAGTACATGTCCATTATGTAACAAAGTTAGCAAATTTAGTAAAAGAAGACAAGGAATACTAAGAATTTAAGGAACAAAATAAGACCAAACCCAAAAAACTCACAACAAACCAAAAGAAAAATATAACAAAAAGCTTAAATCACCTCTATATAGAGCATGAGAGAACTTGCTTTTATTGCTTGAACATTTTGAGATATTTCTCGTTCTAGGGCAATGGAAGATGTGTGTTGTCAAGATATGCCAAATAACTTATGTGTTTGCTTAGTAACAATGTTTGGATTTGAATGATCTCTTTCATAGACAATCAAATTTTCATGGCTTCCTCAAGGTTCTATTCTCTTGTCCCATAATAAAATAACGCCTCTAGCTTAAAAATCTCTTAGCCTTGCTTTTTTTTCAAGTGTCTTTTTCACTTTCATCTGGTGTTCAATGAATTTTCCCATTTCCTTTCTTCTTAAAGTTTGGTCAAGAATAATACTCACTTCTCAAGGGGATGTCAAAAATTTTGGCCCTTGATGGCTTAGGAAAACCAAGGGTAAGTATTTCTATGATCATAGGAAGTTCACATTCTACTCCATACACCAACTAAAAGGGAAAAAATATACTATCCCTTTTTGGAGTAATAAAAAGATACCCACAACAATCAAACAAGTTATTATGCCAATTTCTTTGATTTCAACCAGCTTTCATATTATCACAGTGAAACATTGAAAAAGGTAAGTGTGGTGGATGTGAGTTTGTGAGGGTTTAAACACACTTACACCTCTATTTTCATTAGAAAAAGAGATCTTCCAAGTACATGATTGACTTTCAACCTTGAGGTGAGTCAATCCTATTAGGAGGATTTGTTGTTTTCTTATGATATAAATGATTGAAATGCACTTTTGGGAGATGAAAATAAAATACTTAATGAACTCAATTATATGATGTAAAACTTGAAATGCAAAGTATTTAGATAGCACAAACAAAAACATCAACTTTCAAGCATATCTGAGAAGGGTAGAGTGATGTGTACCTAGCACAAAAAGTGGGTTATGAGTGTCTTGCAAAGATAGATTCACCCTAGGGAAAATGGGTCTCTATACAAGGGTCCAAAATCTGATTTCACAATCCTCTAGTCCCAGATTTGAGCTCTCGATTCCTCTAGGTTCCACTATCATAAAGTTGGAAATAAATTTTGTAGGTGAGTTTCTGTGGCTTGACAACTTCGACAACTTTGCAAAACTGCTCTTTTGAGTGATCAAATCCCTTTTCACCTACAAATTTGCACATACAAAGAGAGGGAAAATGTTTTTTTTGGGTGAATAGGGGTTTGCCTTGGTCAAACCTCAATTTGGTAATTAAACCTTGATGATGAAATGATGATAAATGAAAGGAATTTGATGAATGAACAAAGCTATGCCACAACTCACCAAACTCTCAATGGTTGCCCTTAGAGGACTGAAGTCTAACACGTCACTCTAAGGCTTGGATCTTGACTGGAATGGCTTGATTGTATGCTGGATTTGACACTTGATTTGATGCTTGAATGCTTGAAACCTACATCACAATGTTAGCTCCAAAATATGACATGAGGATACATGAAATTTGACATGATATGATCTTGATTGTTGTCGTAGATGACTGATAATGTTGCTCTTCAATGCTCTTGACAATAATATTTGCTCTTGTGAAAGTTTCCTTAATGCTTGATGTTTTGAATTGATAAAATAATTGTATTTATAGGTGTTTATCTAATTTCCCAAAAATTAGATTCCACAAGCCGACTTTTGAAACTTGAATTTGAATAATTAAAATGCCATCAAAAACATATTTTAAATTGGTTCTTGGCACTTAAGGAGGACCTATTCACCAATGGGTCCTAGTATCTAAATCTAGGACACAATTTCCAAGGTGTTTAAAACAATTATGGAAATTGCTTAATATAGGTTTCCCTTTCAGAAAATGGGAATAATAAAGCTTTAGAATGCATAATTTAGGTAATTAAAAGCTTAATTAAGGGACCCAAACATAGTGTGAAATTGTAAAGATATACAATTTTCTACGCTATATTTAACCCCCACTTTAGTGAGAGTATGAGCTTACGCTCAAACTCACACTAAAGTAGACAAATATACATCAAGAGGGGTCCAAGTGCACAAATGTTGATGGAATAGGATGACAAGGATCAAGGGGGTTGTGCAAGCCCCTAGGATCCAAGATCCCATGGCAAATCAACATAAGCACAAAGGGAAACACATGAATGTATGATATGAAGCAACAAGACAAGATACACAAACATACAATGTCGAAATTAATGCAAAGAGGAAAGAGAGGATGGATCAAGCTTCGACTGTTTGTCCAAAAGGTATGGATCAAGCCTAGGTTGTATGCCCAAAAATAAGCTCACATGGCACCATAAGTAATCAAGTTGTGTTATGCTCGGTGGCCATGAAAAATATGCTCACAAGGGCTAGTGTAGTCCAATATACACTAGGTGAGCCTAAAGAAGTGAAAAACACACACTAGGTCTACAAGGTGTGAACCCACAAAACAAGTGGTGATGGGAAAGTCATTCTAGGTCTACAGGCTCCCATACGTCAACCATACTAAAATTTGTACTCCTTGATAACTTTGATAAGGTGCCACAACATGATCAATATGTTATACTAATGCTACACTAAATTCAACCTCTGTGAACCAAGTGAAGCAAGAAATGTCAAAATGTCAATGAAACTCATGCCAAAATGAAATAATGTAATAATGCCAATTTAAAGGTCACACTTCCTAGGAGATGTATGCTATCATCACTAAGAAGGGAACATGTAGACAATGAGCGAGGGACAATATGCCCCCCACTCAAAATGTCAACATACTTGTTATGTTGGTATTTTAAGTAGAAAGAGAGAAAGGTGGATCCTTGTGTAGACATCTAAATTTGGACACTTAATTTATCCAAATTCATCCCCTTTCGTCTTATTTTCGTTAATTAAGTAATACTACTATTATTTAATTAATATATTTAATTCTGCCAAATCCCTAAGGTATTTAATCAATAATACCTTATCTCTTTAATCCTCCTTCCATCAATTGAATTAAATAAATATTCCATTTATTTAATACCCTTCATGTCACATCCTCCATCATTTTATTCATCCTAATCCTTCATCTTCATCACAGGGATGTGCACATGCCTAATCCTGATTAGGAGGTGTCACATCCTCCAACTTTGCAAGTTGGCCTCTAATCTTCTTAGCCACCTAACCTCTAACCCCTCATCAACAACTTGTCTAATCACCCTTTATCAATCCTTTCCCATCCCCAAGGAATTTTAATTCCTTTGTCTTCCTAAAGTCCTTTGAGGAATTTTTAATTCCACTCTCATCTTTCAAGGAATATTAAATTCCTTTTCTCTTCCCCATGTCCTTTATGACATGTGTTCTTGGTCAACCTTATTAAAGGCCTTCCCCTTTTGGACAAGGCACTCCACTTCCCCATGTGAATTTTTAATTCACACATTTAATCCCCCAATGCACCCTTTTGAATTTAAAATTCTTTCCCTTCTCCCCATAAGGATATTTGAGGAATTTTTAATTCCTCACATGTCCTCTCACCCACATGGGACAAGGACATCCTTTATGAGGATATCTTGACCAAATCCCTATGGTCCTTTGAAGTACATCCATGTCATGTACTTCTCTTACACCTCATCTCCACCTCATCTTAAGTTCTCCCTCATACACATGTCAAGATGTGAGGGCTGTGGGAGTTCTCAACTCACCTTAGCCCTACATCTTGATATTTGGTGGTCTATCTTAGTCATCCATTTCTTCTAGGAATTCTCAAAATTCTATAAATACCCCTCTTTTCTCTCATTTTGAGAAGATCATTTTGCTAGCCAAACTCTTGTAATTTTGTTTCTCAACCTACACTTAGCCATTTTCATGATTTCATCAACTTGCACTCATCCTCACAACATCATTTAGCTTGCATCTTGTGCCATCCAAGGAGTATACACATCAAAGATCGAAGGGCCAACCAAAGGATCGATTCGAGACAAGGTATAAAGTTCCATTTGTTGCTTTTTTTTATCTTGTGTTGATTCCAACTTAGGCTAATCTTGAGGTGTAGGTTGTTTTGGTGTTTATTTGCACTCTTTAGTTTGCTGCTTGTTTTCTAACGCTCACATTCGACCTATCACACCTTGAAAAGAATTCTCACCTCCCAAAACTAGTTATCTATGCCCCCCAATCATAGAGACAAGGACAACTGCCAAGGACTATCATGTTGTTGCCATGAGAAAAAATATGGTTGCACTTGAGATTGTACCACCATGAATGGCAATGAGAAAGACACAAAGCTACAAATGCCACATAGTGATGAGCAACATGATAGGATGAAGATCATTATCAATTAGAGGAAATAAGTGATCAACACAAGAAAGAGCACTGCAATCCTTAAGATGTTGAATTTTATTACTCAAATCCTTGCATTCATTGGTAGAACGACCATGCTCTCGATGATATGCACAAAATGAGCTTTTTTTGTAGAATTTTTTCATGTTCTTGAAGGGAGAGTAATCAAGCGAGCTTGGAGAAGCCTCAACAAGGTACTCTCTTGATCAATGGTAGAAGATGTTTTCTTTTGTGACAAAGGTCTTTCTTGCTTATTACAAGGTGTCATATATACACAAGACTCTCTAGATTGTGAGATTTTGTACTCTCCATTAAAGGAGGGTGTAAAATCTAATGAACACCAATCATCACTAAGACATGTGTTGGATGACGAAGCAATATTTGTTGTAGGAGTGTTTTGCGTGATGAAATTGATATTGAGTGAAGGTTTATT
>VDFB02268100.1:0-88265 GCA_007258455.2 Sequoia sempervirens | reverse complement strand
AAACTTCCAAATTGTTGTCAACAACTGGGAGTGGTTCATGCATAGAATTTGAATCCAGAAGCTTTAGATCACTCTTCTCTTGCTGTACTCTCTCCATATTCCCAGCAGGAGTAGTTCCAATATCAAGTGCAACATCAGAAGACTGTACCAAAGGACCTATAGGAGCAGAGAGGTTTTCACTCTTAACTGAGTCACTTGTTTTCTGTTGCTCTTCAAACATCTTCTGCAGATATCTTCCATGTTCTTCTATCCGCAACTGCAGTGATCTTTGGATCTGCACCAGTACATAAGCCACGGTTAAGAACTTAATCTGACAACTTTTATGACGTATATGCATTACAATAATCAAAATATTATAGCCTTCAATAAATACCTCAAGCTGCTCGTGCAACTTCTTTTGGACCTCCATCTGCATACGCAATGCCTCTGTAATTTGCATGCCCCTGCCCAAAAAATTAGAAAAACAAATCATAAATTGTTATTAAGACAATTTCATTTGGAGACTGCACTAAAGTCAACAAAATACATAGCACAAAAACATGTTTTTTCATTTGATATTCTGTTTGTAAGTCATCTCTCTTTTTACCACTATTAAAGAGTTAATTACCTCTCTCAAAGTAAATCTCTGTAAAAAATGGCATGAATTTTCATTTTTGAAAACCCGTGATAGCAAAAATTGAGCTCAAAAATAAACTTACCTATTCTGATGTTTTCATCAGGATTCAACTGCATAGTTTTTGAGTCAAATTCATTATCAATAAACTTACCTGTTTCTGACTTCAAAATAGTAGGTATGATCTTTACAAATCAGTACTGGGTTCACCCTAATTAATAACTGGATTTCATTAATGGTAAGCTCTGTACAAAGAGAGATTCCTGACAAAGAATTAATTAATCAAAAAATGAGAGTAGCTAAACTATCCTAGCACACATGCACAAGCTCACCCTTGCACACATGCCCACACACACACACACACATGCATGAAACCAAGAAAGTGGGTAGGCAAAGGCAGTTCAGCATCTCTGAATTTCAAGATGTTCAAGAAACAGCATCATATGAGGATTAGAAGTCATTTTTGGTCATTATCACCATGTAGGCACCAACTTTCGTTGAGCTGCTGGCAACTATCTAAACAATTGATAGAAACCAGTACTATAAAGAGCTACATATTCTGCAGTATAGCCATTGATACTGATTTTCAGAGCTGACGATATTTGGCTGTGGACTTGCACACAACGCAGAAGCTTTGGTAGTTATGGTTGCAAGCAAGCTTTTGTCTATGTGAGAGGACTGATAATAAAAAGTTTACTTAGGAAACAATAAATACACCAAGTATAATGTACACCATAAAGGCCTTTTCACCAACAAAAGAAATATGTTTCACTCAACTGTGCCATTTTGTTATGCAATCAAACCTTTCAATGATGAGGTCATTTGTGATATACTGCCATTAGATGTTTGTGAAATCTACTTAGACAAACTTTCCTATAGGTCCATTAAGGTCTTTACATATTGAGCTTCATCCAAACAGCATAGTAGAAGCAGATGGATCGAATGACATTTTCAAGCCACCGACAAGAGTGTCACCTTATTGCCAAGTAAAACACTAAATAGATCTCATTCCAAAGGCTACTTTACCCATTGCTCATCTATGTTGTTGCTCTCTTCTAGAGAATGGTGAAATAAAGTGCCAAATTTATGAGTTGATAAAGAAAGGACACATTCGCCCTAGTGTATTACCCCTTTGGATGGCATATGGCAACTATGTATATTATTGACTATAGAACTTTGAAGAAGATCAACTTTAAAGAATTACTATTGTATTCCTAGGATAGAGACTGGTTGGACCAGCTCCAAGATGCCATACATTTCGCCAAAGAGGCCTAATCTAGGCCAACTTTGGGTACTATTGACCCTTCTAAATTTTGGATAACTGCTTTCAACTCAAAACATGCCTAACAAGGTGTGTTTCAATGGTTAGTCATATGTCCTTGCTTGACTGCTGATGCAACTTGCAACATGGTTTCTTTGGTTGTGTATCTAGATTGTAGATGACACTAAATTTTAGCAAACTTTGGAAAGAATGCATGAACCATGCCTAACAAGTTCTCCAAACCATGAAGCAATGTAAGCTATATACCAGTTCAAAGAAGTGTTTTTTTGCTGTGAATCAGATTAAATACTGGGGTTAAACTATTTATAAAAAGGCAATTTGTGTTGTTCTAGAGAAATTTGAAAAGATTCAATAATGGCCAACACCAAGGACCCTAACAAAGCTCTGCTAGACTTAACCAACTACCATGATGCTCTATGGAATTATTCTCACAGAGCAATTCCTAGGAACAAAAGAACAAAAGGTGGCATTAACATAATTCTGACTTGGCCATACACACAATAGAAGGCATTTGAAGAATTGAAGTGATCACCATGCGTAGTGTTAGTATTTGCTTTACCAGATTTGCAACAGCCATTCAAGATTGAAACTGAATATTCAGAATATGTATTGAAATTTGATAAAGTCCTCACTCAGCACTAGTATTATATCACACATCATACTCAGACATTCACAACATAGTCACAATATATTGTTCAAGCATGCAAGCAGTGAAAGCATTGAATTCTAGAAAAGAAAGCAATCCTCCATAACATAATTCAAAAGCTTGGACTCAGCTAAAACTTAAGAGCCCAAAAATTTAACTTGGACTCAGAAAAAAACTCTGCAAATAAAATAAATTACATAATACACAAAATAAATGCATGAAAAGCATAAAGAATGAATTTAGAAAAATACATATAATATTCTGATTACAGTAGCATAACTTAATCAGAATTGACTCAGCAAATGAAAAGCATAAATGGAATTCAATTAATCATGAGCGAAGTGGTTGCTGAGTTTTAAAACACTGATATATCCATATTGGTCATAAACTTATTCAGCTCCTCCGCAAACTCAAATTGCAAAGCACCATAATAAATGATCAACATCTCTTCAATAGTTTCACCTGAACAACAATCATAAATGAGGAATAACTTAATAAGCAATCTAGTATACTATGTGAGTCACCCACCAATCACAGCGCTTCTCATTAGTCTTGGTTGTTGCAGATATAATATTTCAATCTGGTCACAACTGCATTAACCAAATGCATCTGCTGAGGCATATCAGCTCCACAAAGCTGGTAAATAAATTCCTGATTCTACCTCCTAAGCAACCTACTCTACCACCTTGGACACCTCTGTGTACCAACTGGTGGAAAGTGGTGTTATAAATTGATTTGGGACCACATTTCAGTGGTCATTGGAAGTTTTGGAGTAAATTTCACATTGGCAGACCCAAAGAAGTATTTCTAAAAGCCACATCTCACAACAGATGTTACAGGATACATCTATCTAGTACAAAGTGCATCATAGCCAAGCCTACAAATAAGAAACATGGATTATACACTGCTCAACTCCAACCAGAACTTCAGAATTAATCTCTAGAAATTCCTTTGGTTCTCCCATTACTAAGCATGGTTATACTTATGACTGTGTTCTTGTTGTGGACAGAGTTTCAATGATGGCGATCTTAGCCCTTGTCAAAAGTAATCTCAACTATAGATACCGCAAGATTTTCATTCAACATGTAAGGATTCACTTTGGTTTACAAGCTACCATTGCTTGAAGCTTAAGACACCAGATTTATGGGCACATTGTAGTAAAACACTCAGAACCATGATGAATAGAGAGCTAACCATGCCATGTTTCCATCCTCAAATTGATGACCACATAAAAATGGTGAACATAATGATAGTATTAGGTCTAATGCACATAAAATTAAAGCCTACCTTTCATTCAAAACAAATACAACAAAACTCTGCACTGCTTTACAGAACACCACAATCATCAAGTTCATTTAGAGATTTAACCTTTGAAGCATGTGGCTGTAGCTTACCATGTTTGCCAGAAACAGAATCTCAATCAACACAAAAGGAATATCAGAAAGCAACAAGGTTTAACGAGCAGCTCCAGTGTATTAAACAAGTGAATATTTTTTCTTTAGAAAGCCAACGTCAAACCAAGCAGTGCCATGACAAATATCAAACACCACACCAATTCTAGGTTGGTGACGGAGTTTGCTTCACTTGTGAAAAGTTAAGGCTAGCAGGTCCTCACAAGAAGAAAGCTCTTTGCTATGGACTATACACATTGCTAAGCAGGCGGGAGATAATGCCTTCAAGCTTCTTTGGTGATGGGTCATCCCTTCTCATGGTCATCTGTAACATTTGTTGTGTCTGGCTTTATCATTATAACAATCTGTGGTTTATCCACAATAGGTTCACCCTGCTTCTTGGCTAGCCTCATTTAATAGTGAGTTTTCCCCTAAAATTTAGCTTGTAGTTTACTTTGAATCTTACTTTTGCTTCTCCATGCTGTTTCACCTGGATATCCTTTCAAGTCTACTTGACCTACTATGGTCTTCTGTGAGCACTGAACATTATAATAAATTTTCTCTAAATATTTAAAAAGTTGACCTTTAGTGTTGCACATTTATAGTCACTGCATCAGTATTTTTCAGCACATGATTCTCATTAATGGAAACCTTGTGCATATAACTTAAATTTCTGAAGATTATCATATTTGATTGCAGATTTCACTTCAACTGCTAGTGCTTTCTTATTTAAATTATTAAGTAATCCATTAATAATATCCAATACCTCCTTTCTTTTGTCCCACACTCAATTTTTTTCTAGTACATATATCATCATTATAAACCGTTTCAATTGTATAAGAAATAGACATAAAAATCTGATACTTGTCCATTAAAGTACAACCTTGAAACAACTAACCATGTGGCTTTGCACAACTCATTATGTTCAAACAAGGAAAAACCAACAAAATCTACAAGCTGAAAAGCTAAGGAAGAAATTGCAAAAACAAGGGTGAAAATGACTTCAACAGAGTAAAGATGCACAATATAAGGCATTGCTTTCATATCTACTACTTCAAAATAATCATATAAGAAAAAAAGTGCAGATTAAAGACACCAACACGTATACTAAAGAAACATACACGGGAGCGCATGGTAAATAAGGTGAAAGATCAAAGAATGAGCAGAGAAAATATACTTACGTTTTCAGGTCTAAAACTGGTACATTGTCAGAAGAATTGTTTTCCTCCTGTCCAGCACTGCAAGAAGTTTTGACTGGTACCAAAAAATATCGTACAGATGAGCATCCTCAGTAGAATAAGCAAAATAACTCTATTTGGACTCTCTACACATGCATTCATCTGACTGTTCCCATGTCTAAGGTATATCTTAACATTTTGAATCCATGACCAATGAAGTCAATCACAAATTAAAAACTAAGACAAGTGGCTAGCAAAAAAATATAAAATACAAAAGTTTATCGAACTACCGTAAAACTTAACTAATTACTGAGAAACAGCAGAGCTCTATAATTAGGAAAATTGAAACCTAAAACAAAAGACAACTGTATGACCTTTATTCTGATAAGTAACAGATATTCAAATTAAGTTGCCTTCTACCATCACTTTCATTGCTCCTAACAATCTCAAAATTAACAAAACAATAACAATAACTCATTTCCTAGTCCAAAAATTGGAATACTATTGCATAAATAATCAAAAAGTACTGTAATTAGATATTGGGAAAACTAATAAATATCAAATGTTCAAGTAGATATAAAATTTTCTGACAGCTATTTCTAAGCATTCCACAAGTTTGCTCTTGCAAAAAAGGGCTATCCTTGTAGTCAAATGCATTAAACCTTAATAATTTATTATTATAATTATCTGCAATGGTGATATCTCAACGAATCACTAGGTTCTGACTTCTTGGATATTAAATCCTGATTAGCCTGCTAGTGTCATTAGCCATCAGCAGCTAGCAGATAGCAATATTCAACAATAACTAGTTCAATGTCAATCAGCAGACACGTCAACCTACCAATGCTGTGATATGTGTGTGGCTGGACCCAATAACTGCTCTACCTGTATATTTGATCAGTAGCATACATGCATGCCAAACTGATGAAATGGAGTTGCGAAAACCAGCTATACCAAATGCCTTGGTTTTTTACAACCATCCCGCAATACTAATATTTTCACCTGCATATTTTTTATCAATTATGTTGTTATTTGGTTACAGCTGCAACACAAAATGACAAGGTTAGGCCCCTTGACCATATTTGCATCTCCTTTATTTCCTATCTTGATTTGCATACTATTGGTCATACATAACTTTCGAGCAGACATTTCTTTTATTCATAACTAAAACGAAGGATTGGTGAAATGCTGTTCTTTTCTTCATGGAAGCAACACATAGTGATGATTTCTCTTGTTAAACTAGTTTGGTGACCTTTCCCTTAGAGTGATGTGTGGAAAATTGGTCGTGGTTGTTCCATCTATACTAAGTTTGTGAAGAATAACAATGTAAATGGACTACAAATGTTTGTAAAACCAATTGCATTTGCCTTGAAGTGTCAAGAGAAGGAATTGATGATCATCTAATTCAATTCCATTTTAGCTTCCTTCTATGATTTGCATGAGATTCACAACTTTTGCATTACCTCTTACTGCTATATTTTGAGGTACAATATGCACTCTGAATAACCAGTAATTAGCATTCAATGATAGTAACAAGATTGTTTTTCTGGGCATTACTAGATAATTATGGAAAATCCATTACATCCTATAATTCCCATGCTTACTTTAGTACTTAGCGTTGCATATTTTCATATCCTAGCATAGTTTGACCTTTGACCATCCTGTTAGTAAAGTATTTGTAAATAAATATTCTCTATAGAAAAATTCAAAAAGCAGGTTGTCAAGCTCTCCCTTCAAATAAAGCTGCTAGCTCTAAATGACTTACAGTATGGTCCCATGGGGGGACTTGGGCTTCTATTTTCATGGAGCAGGAGGTCCCATGGGAGAAAAAAATTGTGCTACAGGATTAATTGGAATCTTTTCCAGAAAAATAGGAGCCCCTACCTTCTAGGAATGAATATTTCAGCTGTGGTGAAATTGGGGTGGGGCTAGAAATTGCCCCTGCAGCTTTAGGAGTTTTTTATGCCACTTGTCTCTCATCTAAAATTTTAAATTCTTATTAGAAAATAAAAATGAGAGAATTTTCATTTATTTATTATTTTTTATCAAACCACTACAGTTCATTCCTTAAATTTTGGAGCTTAAAATTTTAAGCAGAATTGCAAGATTAAATCCATGGGACCAAGAACTTTAAAATATTCCTAAAAAACCTAAGCAGCATACGCTGAGATTTTTAAGGAAGCCCCCCTCCATGGGACCTTACCCTTAGGAGGCTGAAATCACAAAATTTGTTATTCCCATCATATAAAACTTTTAGCTTTGAAAATTATTGAGGCTGGAATGAAAAAGTATAATCAACCTTCCTTGAGATTAAATAAAGTCAACGAGAAATTATGGGTTGGAAAGGATTAAATTAGCAGCTTTATTGGGTCTAAAAAAGGCCTTCAACAATAAAAGGTAGTTTTAAGATAGAATATAGGTTTCTTGTAAGCAAAAAATAAGTAGTTGGATCAGGATAGGGAAGATGATAACGTTGAATTATTTGCCATGTAACAAATCCTTTGGAAAGTGTGAGAAATTGTAAGAGCATTTAATGTCATTACGACACTGTAAGATGGAGGTTACTTATGACTAATTCTTATGATGCATAAGAGCATGATTAAAGATAAGTTACATTGGAATCTTGACCAGCATTATGACAAGTCAAATGGTGTACACAGAGGTTGTAGGTGGTTTTCAAGTGATCCAGACACTTTGGGTCAAACACAGTTAAAGCAGTTTCTAAGGAAAAATGCAGTCTGCAAATGACAGAACCATCAGTTGCAGTATTGTGGTGGTTGCAGATAGTTGTACAGGAGCCCACAGAGGTTGCTGATGGTTCTTAGATCATCCAAACACTTTGGGTTCAAACACAAATGAAGTAGATCCAAAGAAAAAATAATAGAAAACAAGAGAAGTTCTCATAATCACAGAATCACTTGTTCCAGTATTTGGTGGTTGCAAAACCACCAGTTGCAGCATGTGGCGATTGCAGAATCATCAGTTATGGCAGTTTCTGTCTGTAACTAGCAATTCTACCCTACCTGAGCTTGCAGTTTTGCCAAAAGGAATTAAACAATCAGTAAACAGTTCCAAACTATGCCTTTCTCACTTCTTTGGCTTTCGAGCTTCTATTTTCAAGCATACCTTATTGTAAGTGTCAAAATACACCCTTACAGATCATAATAAAACAATCTGAAAGCAATCTAACTGGTTTAGTAAATGCTGATTGAAAAACATCAGTTAGTCTTCTTGATTGAATGCATAAGGAGTTGAGTACACTAGAGTGGTGTACTTCTGAGCAAATTGCAGATCATTGCAAGTGGATACTAAAAAAATTTACACAGTTATAGCCAGAAGCCTTCACATACACTATCATAGACAGTGGAAATATCATGTCTCTTAATGATCATTGCAAGTATTAGGATGCTAGAGTTTTGCTGATTGGTGTTCTTGAATACCACAAGAAGGCAATAAGCTTGTACTTGCAGCAAACATAGTCACTAGAGAAGGCAAGTTGCCTTAAATCTTTTGGAGTTTCTTCCAACATAGGGTTCCCCAAGGTAATCTCTTGTGTTTGTGTTCAGTTTCTTGTGATGTTTCAGTTCTTATATTTGTTCATTACATGAACTATATCTAATCAGTTTCAGCAGTTAAACAACTCAATTATAGACATTTTTTTACTCCTTACCAAGCAAACAAAGAGAAGACAAGTTAATTAGTCAAGTTTCAAAGTAAACATATTAAGATTCATGTTGGTATATAGTAATAGAAAATGTATAGAAATTATGGATTAGATTGTCATTTGAGCAGTTGTGTTCCTTGGTTTTTAACTTCAAGGCTTTTCTTGTAGTAGGATCATTTTGTGCAAGTGGAAATGCCTACAAGGTGATTTGTTTCCTTTGCAACAAGAGATATCCATCACAACATGGAATAAAGAAGTAAGAAGCATGGTCGATAAAGAAGTGTTGATGCCTCAAGATATGGAAGCAAAATTCCTTAAGTTGGAAGAAAATGTGGCAAGTATTTCACAACCCATGGGAAGCTTTCCCAATTCGAGAAGATTATAGACACACTTGTGAAGTGCCCATTGAAGGTCCTAGTGCACAACTCCATTCAAAGTGAAAGCCAAGATTGAGATCCCAGCATATGAAGGAGAAGTAAATGATGAGAAACTTGATTGGTTGGCTCAACCTAGGCACATTTCAGTTTACACTGCATTAGTAAAGAACAGAAAATTTCTTTTTCAAGATTAAGATTAGTACGGAATTCACTTGTATGGTTTGAAAGTTATATTTATTCTCTGACTCTAAGAATATTACACTAATTTGTAGATGAAATAAATTTAAATGACTAATTAACCAGCAGTTGTATCATATTTTCTGTGAAGAGGAAAGACACATTAATCAGCAATATTTTGGGGTTTTCATGTCTGCACAGGTAGAAAATCAATTAGGTTTACAAAGTTCTTAAGAAAAAAATGGCAAGCCGCTCAGTAGCAGAAACAGGAATTTCAATACAGAAGAAAGCAAGAGTTTCAAATGGAGCAAATTGAAAGGAAGCATCAAAAGTAGGGGCTTTAACCAGAGTGAATGGAAAGGCAGCAAAAGGGATTTCTTGCCCCTTGAGGTGGCAACAGCTGGCAACAGAGAGAATGGAACCAATGCCAAGCATTCGCCTTCCCAAGACAGTTTCTTTCACAAAGGTCTTTTAAAACCCCCGGTTAGGATTCAAAAGAATAGGGCGGTTGGGGGGGTCGGGGGAGACCTTCATCTAGATTTCTAGTTCCTTCATCTAAAGCATATTCTGGGGCTTCAAATGGATGATGATCAGAAGGGTTTGGGTGCTGAGGAGCCTATTGGTAGGGTATTTTACCAAGCATGTAAAAATAATTCAAACCCTTATTACTCATGTGGATTGTTGTACAAACGGTTGCCGTTGCACCAAAAGATCCGACCTGTTAATGCCCAATACAACCGTCAAAGTTAATGAATCCATGGGAGGCGGTTAAGCCATGTCATGAACCCAAGCGTTGTGCTGCACATCACAAGGAGACCAAGGGCGCACACCTTGCAAGAATCCCCCCCAGCGCAAGCGAGGGGTTTGAACCCATGACCCAAGCTCTGATACAAATCGTTGCACAAACGGTTGCCGTTGCACCAAAAGATCAACCTGTTAATGCTCGATACAACCGCCAAAGTTAATGAATCCACAGGAGGCGGTTAAGCCATGTCACGAACCCAAGCGCTACACTACACATCACAAGGAGACCAAGGGCACACACCTTGCAACATGGATCCTTTTGCAAAGCCTAAAATTTGCATTCGAATAAAAATTACTGCCTATTTTTTAGAAGATATATCTTTTTATGGATAATCCACAAACCTTGCCCTCAGATAATAATGGCTTACATAGCAAACTTAATGTAGTTGATCAGCAAGACATTTTGGTCTCTGACGCTATGAAGGTGTAGAATGAGGCTCTGATATTATTTGGCGATATCCCAATCTGTTTCACTGTGGAGTGTTCTGATCTCACTAGTTCTGATGAGTGCTTTGAGCTGCTCTTTAATCACATGAACAAAATTTCCATGCATGTTGTTTCATGGGCAGAAACCTTTCAATCCCAGAGATTCACCATTGGATTGAAGAAATTTTGCAAAATATTAAAACTCCATTCTCTGCTTTCTAGAGGTTCTTCCATGGTTATGTTTCAAAATTTGGAGGATCCAAACTTTGTCTAGGACAACAGTTCCTAGTTTCTTGTTCAAGTGTGTAATGTCCCTTTCCCAGTGATCACTCCGGGAGGACTTAATAGTCTATTTAATTCCCGTAGGCTATAATCGGATAAAGGGAATTGATTAATTTAATTATTTAATGTTGTCTGACAGAAAAAGTACATTTATAAGGTAATATTAAATAATTAGATTAAATGGTGTTATAAAGTGACGGTGAGGAAATATTTAAAAACGTACTTTATAAAGTCACTTTATAATAAGAGATATATGATTATTTGAGTAGGAAAAGTGAAAAGCGTATTAAAAGTGGAGTTGAGGGCTCATTTGCATTATGCTTGGTTATTTTCTCTAATTGGTGATTTGAGGAGTTTTTGAAGCTCTTTTGGCTCTAGGACAGAAACCCTAGGGCGACTGGGTTCAGTGGTGAGACTAATCCACCCTAGCTGGTCAAGTTGGAGAGATCATACAGGTCTTTCACAGTGTTCGATATTGCCAAATTTGTGGGTCTCCTTCGGAGACAAATTTGCAGGTTAACGATATTTATATTTCTTGCACATTTCGGAGACAAACTTCAGTGGAGATTTTATGGTTAGCAGGCGATGACATTTTGGTATCTCTACATACAGCTATTTGATTTTATATTGTGCTTTATCTGCAATTCCATTGAATACCAGAGAGGAGGCATGTGAGTTGGGAAAAATAATATTGAGGCAGGCGCACCATTTGTTATACTCACTCCATTGAAGGGCCGTGTGAGAGAAGTTCCACCGTTTGAGATAGAGGAGGGTGTCTTATATAGAAGAGTCGTGTGGAATCATTCTGCACTCCATCGCCTCATATTTCCACCCGCAGCACACAGGATGAGGGCGCTAGAAGTCACTACAGGAGGGGCCATAGAAGGCTGGTTAGCAAGTCGCAGGTCCAGGGAAGGCATCGCAGCTGGATCTCAGTGAAAGGAGTGACATTTCAGTATAGAGGTAGCAGCGGCTGCATTCCTGGGAGTTAGACGTGGTGAATGCCTGGAAATGCAGATGTGAAATAGGCATCCTATGTAATGCTGGCGCCCAGGTCAGAAAATATGGAAACTAAGATTTGAATATATATGTATTTGTTCACTTACTGTGTAATTTCAATGATGAGCAGTTTGTTATAAAACAGTCCTCTATTCCATATCTTTTGTGATTGTATTGGTGGATTTTATATGCAAAATCTTAACCTGTTATATGCATTCAAATTGTTATTTTCTGAGAAAACTTCTGAGGCAAATTCCTGCTAGTTTCATGACAACTGTTTGACAAAATGTTCACATTGTCAAACTAATCAATAATCGCCAAAAATTTCATGTGGGGATTTTACAAAGTGGGAGTCTTCATGTGCCCTTAGTCTCCTTTCTTTAACCCAGAGATGGTGGATTTTTGCAGAGTGCCCATTTGGATCCAGTTTTATAATTTTCCTTTGAGATTGAAAGGGAAAGATTTTTTAAAACAATTAGCTAGAATGATTGGTGAGTTTGTAAAATTTGACCCAGATAGGGATGGAGCTTAGAATCGTTTTTTGCTAGGGTATGTGTTATAATTGACATATGCAAGCCTCTCTACCATTGAATTCACAATTTTGTCTTCTCACAGATCATGGATTAAGTTTATTAATTATGAGGGGCTGCCTTTCAGATATTTCATATTTTCGATGCAATCAGCTCAAGTATAAGTGGGCTGATTATCTTTCCCCTCAAGGCATCAACTTCAAAGGTGGTTGTGAAGCAAAAGTGGATCCCAAAGATCAGCAAACCTGATCCAGACTTGTGACAAGAAATCACAACTGCATTTTTGATGAGCATGGTATGATTTCATCTTCTCTTTTATCAGCCAAAAAAAATTTTGACATCACAAGAGGTGTAGAGGATCAGAGGGCAGCGGCTATCTCCTTGGCCAGATTGGATGATGCCTTGTATTCTCTTATTGAGGCAGGCTATTCTGATATTCCATAGATGGTGATGAAAGTGAGCTTTTTTGTAAATAAGTTTTAACCATTTTGCAATCTGATTGTCTAAAATCTAAAGCAAATTACAGGGAAAAATAGAGGGAGAAAATCAAGTCTGATGAAAGAGCTGGAGGAAATTATTTTTGGGGATCAACTACTCATTGGAAATTTCTTGGCAAATGACCCAAAGGCTCTGGAAGGGACAGGGGTTGAGGAAGGTGAGGTGGAAGCTATTGAGGAAGAGAAATTACAATTTCGAGCAGCTAATCTTCACTATGGAAGAAAAGTTGGGAATTGATGTTTCCTCTCCTTTGGGCACAGCCCCCTCTTTAAATAAGCAGAGAGGCAGGAAATCAGAAGCAATAAGACAACAAATGGAAGCTTTGAACTCCATTGGAGCTGGGAAGCAGTGGACTATGGAGGCTCTTATGTCAAGAAAGGGTAGGAGGGAAACTTCTGTTCACTCCTGAGATCTTTCCCCCCATCTTATTGGTGTTTTTTGTTTTGTTTGGTTTTAGGGTTGTTTTTCCTTTCTCTTCTTTCTACTTTGGCTGGGACTTGATTCTCCTATAAATTTATCCCCCTAGATGGCATGTAATTTTGTAAGGTTCTTCTCTTTGGTAATGTTGACATTTAGTCATGGGTGAGGGCTCCAATAGATTGTCTCATTTTTACCAAGAAAAAAAATAGTTACAAAGCAAATTTCACAATAAGGCTGTCCAAATAAACAAAGACATTCAAGACTATAACACCTTGATAAAGTATATTGGAGGGTTTCATAGTCATTTGAGGAAATATGTGGTTTTGGCAAGAACCTAAAGATATGTTCTCAAGCCCATTGTCATGAAATGGCTATGAAAAAGGGTGGGGTCCTTCCTCCTCTTTGAATTCTCAAAAAAAGAAAGGTGCTTCCAAGGAAAAAGGAAAAAAATTCTAGTATTGTGTCATTGATGGTGATACAAATGAGACTTGTTAGAAGTTAGATCCAAAATTGCATCCATACAAGAACAAGAACAAAATGAAACCAAGAAAAAAATAATGCTTGAAGAAAGAAAATAATAATATGATGTAGCTTCGGATGAGAAGATTGCATGAACTTCTATGCAAGGTAAGGTACAATGGTATGCCTGAGAAGCAATGAGGCTTATTATAAAGGTGAATTTGCCAAACTCTTTTGCATTAAGATTCAACTTAGGAAAAAGAAAGTTGATGCTCTTTTTCATTCCTTCTCACAAGCAAATTTAGTTTCTAAAGAATTGGTAGACAAGTTTAATTTGATTAAATATAATCATCATAATCCTTGTTCTTTTGATTGAGTAAAACACAGAGTAGAGATGAATGTTACCAAACAATGTCAGGGTAATGGTATAATACAGCATTTCATTAATAAAGTTGTTATATATATTGCCATTCATCTTAATGTATGTTGTGTAGCATTTGGCAGCCCATACATTTTATTAGACATGCTATCTTCTTGTGAAGTGCTAACAACTACCAATTGGTCAAAAATAGGGATAGCTACATCATCTGAATATGAAGGTGAATCCAAAATTTCCTTGAGACAAGACAATCAAGAAAAAAAAGATTGATTAATACTAGTGAGAAAATTGTTTTGATTCAACTACAATATAAGGAAGATGATGAGGTGGTTGAACACAGTTTCTTCTAGCATGTCTGCTAAGAAAGAGCAGAAACAAGTGGAACAGTTATTACTGGATAGGGAAGTTATCCAAAAGCCCAAAGGTATACCACCAAAAAAATTGGTTGGTTATGAGATTCAGTTGTTGTCAATGAAGTAAGAGAGCAACTTCAATCATATTAAGATCAAATGAGATAAAAAAGCAACTTCAATCTTAGTTAGATTTAGGTGTAATCTGTCCTAGCATTCATCCATGGTGTTCCTTAGATTTAGGTGTAATCTGTCCTAGCATTTATCCATGGTGTTCATGGAGAACGTATATTAATTTAAAAGCTTGGAATAAGATGACCGTCAAGAACAGGTGCCTTCTTCCATGAATTGACGTACCAGACCAACTTCGGTATATAAAGTACTTTGACACATTGGATTTGAAATTCAGGCATCATTAGGTGCAAGATAAGGAGGAGGTGTCTAGAAAATGGCATTCAAGACGAGAAAAGGTTTGTACAGATGGTGTGTACTTCCTTTTGGGTTGTGTAAATCTCCAGCTATTTTTATGAGGTTTATGAATTAAAGTGTTGAGACCATTCACTTACATCATTGTTTACTTGGATGACTTGTTGGTTTTTACCAAAACGTATGATGAGATCTGATGCATTTGAAACAAGTTTGCATGTTTTCAAAGAAAGCAGGTTGTTGCTTGATTAGAAGAATGTGAGTATGACAAAAATCACTTGTCTATTTGGAGAATGCGGTTGGAGATGGAGAGTTGAGGATTGACCCAACAAAAGTGGAAGCTATTTTGAAGTGGCGCAAGCCTTCAAGTGTGACTAAGACAAGGATTTTTGTAGGGGAAATCTAGTACTTGATAAAGTTCATCAAGTTCTTTCCAGCAATTGCAGTACAAATGCATTCTATATTAACAAAAGGTAAGTCCTCTAATTGGGGCAAAAATAAGAAAAATGCATTTGTTGAGTTCAAAAATAATATTACCAAGACACCAGTTTTGGCATCCTAATTCAAGGCTACCATTTGAGATGGAAATGGATGCTAATGATAATACTATAGGATTGTTTTGTTGCAAGGAGTTGAGCCCATTTGTTGTCATTCCGCATTGTTTGATGGTGCCATTTATCTATATCTCAACATGAGTCATCTGATCTGAGACTTATGGAGAAGAATGCAAAAAAGATTCAGATTTTACAGATATTATTCAAAATTTACGAGAGGCTAAGAGTGCAGATTTTGAGCCCAAGGAAGATTACAATTTTCAATTAGGTTTTCTCTACAAATTGGGAAAGTTGTGTACCTAAAGAGGCAAGTGTTCAGTCATAAGGAAAGCTTGTACTTTGACAGTTACAGGTCACTTTGGTGTGACTAAGACATTGGCAAATTTGCAAAGGTATGTGCATCACCCAAATATGCAAATTGATTTTGTTAAGTTCATAAGGGAACATGTGTTGTGTAGCAAAAGTAAGCATAGCAAACACAAAGTTGGGTTTATGTGTGCCATAACCAGTTACTTCTGAACCACGGGAACACATCTGCATAGATTTTGTAGGAGATTTTCCTTTATCAAAAATGGGGGATGAATACGTGTTTGTTGTTGTGCATGGTTGAACAATTTGTGCATTCTCATTCCAAGCAAAAAGTCACTTAAGGGCAATGATGCACCTGAGTTATTTTCACTGATGTGTGGGTTCACTTTGGCATTTCTAACTCCACTATTTTAGATAGGGACTCCAAGTTAACACCAAAAAATTGGCCAAATTGAGAAGAAGATGGATAATGTGTTGAAGAGATCAAATGCCTTTCATCCACAAATAGATGGTCAAACCAAAATGGCTATTAGACTTTGTTGCAGCTCTTAAGAGGGTATAACAAGGAGCATCCTAAGACTTTGAATGAGAATTTAGCATATATTCAACATTCCTATAACAGGGCAATTCAGTCCTCTACAAATGGATTTCCTTTTAAGACTTGTTCTGAATGCTTACCTCCTAATCCATTTGATGTGGTAAAGCAGCAGCCACAAACAATACGACAAAAGGTGGTTTCAGAAATCTGCAAAACTCATATCTTCATTAAGAATATAAGGCAAGCCGCAAATTCACCTCCAAGCGCAAAAGAGGTTTAAGGAGTTTGAAGCCAAGTACAAAGCAAGCCTGACCAGCATAGGGTTGAGCACAAGGCTACATTATATGGTTGTATTGGGCAAAAAAGGACTCCAAAGTAGAGCCAAGAAATTGAAACCATTTGAATATGATCAAACACAAAGATGTAATCAATTATGAATTTTGCAAAAAAAACTCTATGAATTTATTAGTAGATCATATATGTTTTGAGGTGTTAACTAAACAAAATACTACATTCTTTCACATAAACATATTTTACATTGTGTTGACTTCTTGCTTCCATTTTTTTCCAAACACGGCTACTAATATTATCAACCATATGAACTTTCCATTGTGGCTGATGATAATTTACATGAATAATGGACAATCATGGTTATAACAATCTGAACAGAAATATTGCTCAAACTTCAGACATTAGATTTTTTTTTTAAGTCCAAATGATAAGTTTGAGCTTTCTACATATATTTTCAACAGCCGGATCTTGATTACCAGGAATAAAAAGAAGGGTGAAGACTGTTAACATCCATTCACTATAAGCCAGCACTTCAAAGTAACATCTTGGCTTTTGGCAAATGAAGTATCAGTGTTAACTGACCGTCCCACTGAAAGATGAAGATAGAAGTAGATGGGTCGCTAAAAATACAACTACCATTCCATGCGTTCCCATTGTCTCTTACAGTAAAAAAACAAAAAATGATGCAAGAATTTAATGGAGTAAAATGATGACATACCAAAATGAAAGGACAATATGTGTCTAGAAACACTCCCTAGCATTAGAAGCAGAAGGTAGACCCCCTTGCTTCCAGGGAGCTCAAAATTTCATGAGTTGTAGGACTCGGAATTTAGAAGAATAACCTCTCTATGATCTAAGATCCATTTTTGTCTTAATGGGACCTTCTGCATGTGACCATTAGACATAAGGTGGAGCCTCACTCGAATTTCTAATTTCTAGTACTCTCTTATTTTTAAGTTGTAATATAATACATGTTAATTCTATCACAATTTACTAATAAAAAAATTATGCTTATGATGATTGGGATTAAATTGTACATTTTCAAAAATGGACAATTTGTCTGATGATGTTTTCAGCCAAGAGTGTGACATCCATAAGTCTCTCTAATAAATAAGAATTCTAAAGAGAGTCTAAAGCAAGTATTATAATACAGAAACTTTAGTTCTTAAGGATGAAGGACAAACTGAACATGACATGATGATATATATTTTTACCTTCTGTATGATCTGGAATGTATTTAGCAATCCGATATTTCTGCAAATTAACACAGCGGAATTTATGTTCCTTAAAAAAGAATCATGTAGCAAACAAACTTCCACATGAATGCAAATCACCATTTCAAACAACAAACCTGCAAGTGGCTTTTCACGTGATATATTGTTAAGCCCTCCACATTCATAAGCTTTAAAACACCTTTTGGGGTCGCTTCTGCATGCCAGATATGATTCATCAGTAGACTAGCTTTTAACTTTTGTTATTGGCAAAAGCATAACAAATGGCACCATTCACTCCTTAGTAAGATGCCAATTACTCACTATCAGCACCACCTAGCTTCTTGACAGCTTCCACAAATCCTTCATGTAGTTCTGGAGTCCATCTCAACCGAGGCTTGTTAGAAGTCCCAGTTCCAGACACTGTGGAGCTTGCAGCTAATTGATTATCTACTCTGGGAGCATGAAGCTCCTGAGAAAGCTGCCTGTGGGATAAAATCGAATCTGTGTTTGGCAAATTTTGAGTCTGATATATTGTCTGTTAAGAGATTGAAATTTTAACAAGAGAAATCAGTTTATCAAGCTCAAAAAAATTGAAGCAGCAATTAACTGCTTCAAATTAAGTGAAATAAGAAAATGTGCAAGCATTCAGGCCACCTCAACATGAAGCATGATGGAGATTATAGAGGAAGGATACCTACATTCAAGCCAGGATCTCCATCACCTTCCACAACAAGGAAGTCAGTCCAAGTGGCAGCCAAAGAGTCCTCCTCGGGAGCTAGTTGCTGTGCCCAATCTGGCCAGTCTGCAGGCTTATTATGATCGCCAACCAGTCCACTATTAGCAGCACTTTGATCATATTGACTACATTCAGAGGCAGCCTCAGGGAAGTGTAAAAAATCTTCCAAAGGATTCCCCGAATGTGTGTCACCGTAGCTCTGTTGCATATAATCCCCAGAAAACAGAGACTGAGAAAATGCTGATTGAGAGGGCGGCGTCACCGAAGACCTCAGTGAAGACTCTGATGGATGAGGAAGGAATGGGAGAGCGGCAGTTGGATGTCGATGTTGTGAAAGTGAGGAGGGAGAGAAATGCAAATTAGTGCAAAACGTTGAAGATGTTGAAGAGACGTTCTCGACATCCATGACATTTGTCAAAGCAGAGAGATTTGAGGACACAGGTCCGGAATTCAGTTTCTTCCCCGATGAGGATAATGAAAATGAAGGAACGGATTTTGTTCCGTGAAAATCCACTGCTCCGGAAGAATTGGATGATACAGCCTGCAGGCGAGGCTGTTGAACAGAAGTCGGATACTTAGACTTACCAGCATTAGAGGTTTGATGAGCAACAAAGGCAGGAACATTTTGGACAGCATTTTTGGGTCCTATAATGGACCCTTCATGCTGCACACTATCCACTTTCTGAGTGCTCATCATTTCTGAGAAAAATAGAACAGCTTGTCAGCAATCTTGTTCTCCCACTGTGCCCCAATCAAAATATGTTTCTCTACAAAATCAAACAGCCTGCCCAGACTTTTCTGCACTCGAAACCTTCAACTTTTGAAAGCGCTACATCAACAACTGAATCTCAGCAACTAGAGGCCACATTCACAAGACACCTTTCACGGTAATGCTTTTTCTTCTGAGTTCAACAAATCCCGAAGCTCTAAGACCACAACTCTGAATCCTTAAACCTGCAACAGAGGAGCTTCCCATAAGTCTGACCGATTTCTCCTTAATAACCTTAGCTATCTCTCAGCAACCACACAGGGACTGCATAAAATGATCTGGGAATAACTAAGCATCCTCTGAAAAAATCATTTTGCGGCCTGGATAACAAAAAATTCGACTGCACTGATTGTTATTTCAGCGTTGAAGATGGCAAACCTGCCAATCTCTCTTCCCTAACAAATAAATATCCTCGTCACTGTTGTTATGACTCAATCTAGAAAATCCTCAGTCGACTGCATGTAAAGAAAGCAATGATGAAGAGGGCAACAGTGAAAAAATCCCAAACCAATAGGCTATGCGAAAACCGCATCACAATTCCTTCCAGCAAATGACTGGACAGCCCTCACCTACCAAGAATCCCTGTTAATTCGCAGGACAACTTGCCAGAAGGAAAACCTTGGGGTTTTTCAATCGATTCTTCTGAGCTCAAAATACCAAGAGAAAATCTGCAACTGCCGATCAACAACAAGACAATAAATGCGTAAATCACGTCAAACACTCAACTAAATGAGTACTCCGAATAACACTTCTGCAAGTGAAATCCTAAACAGCCCTTAACTGCTCCTACTTGTATCCACACAACTCTTTAAGAATCCAATCTCCTTTCTATACAGCGCAAATTCAGCTAACAATTTTCGCTTTTACTAATCCACCAACAAATTTGTCCTAAAAATAGTTGCGTCTAAAATAAAACTTCTAAAACTTGTTCTTTTCACTGGAAAACCTACAAGTTCCGGCAAGGCCGAATTAAAGATAAAGAAAAAAAATTGTTCACACCTGGTTCGATTGTAAACTTCCGTTTCTCCCCGCAATTTAAATCAAACAAAAAACGCAACATTTTTGGGCATCGATTCTGTACAGAAAGTATTGATATAATCCATTCTTCTGTGGACGAAAGCCACTGTAATCAATGGGTTAAAATTTAAAAGATAGTTTCCGCTAATAAATCCAGGATGAGAGAAAATAGATGCAAATGAAAAGGAAAAAGATTCCCTGGCCTTTCCCCATCTGTGCAGCCAACCGCACGCGTCCTCCTTGATATTCCCGGCTTTTCGATCCACCGTTCACGAGCACCCTTGCTAAAGTCGAGGATTTTTTTATTTTTTTTTCCGGCATTGAGAAAAAAAAATGTTAAAAAATTTTAAATAGTGAAAAAACACTAATTTACTGATCTGTAATGGAAGATGTCAATATAAGCAAATAAATTATGGGCAATTAATGAATTATTTTAATCAAATTGGAATCTAAGATATTATTTTTCTCTTCTCTACGAGAGTTGATAGAAAAATATTCACCCAATCAAAAGCTTTCAAATTCAACAAGATATTATTTTTTTAAATTAGAATTGAAATTAAAATTAAAATAATTAAAGTGAATGTATATTGAAATTTGAAGAGGAGGGGATTGATTTGGGAGTGGGTTTATAAATAATTGATTGTAACGAGTGTATTATGTGAAATCTAGGATTATGTGAAGACTTAATTAAGGTTGTAAGGGTGATCTTTTAAGGATTGTTTTGACCCTAAAATGTAGTCTTTAATTTTTTGGGTGCTTTAAAACTCTCTAGGAAGCTCTAATCTCTAATAAGTTAGGGTTTAAATATTTGCAATAGTTGTTTATTTGTTTTTTGTGTATAATTAGAAAACTTCATGTTCATGAGAAATGTTGTTAGAACTTGTTATGAGAATGGGGAATCTTTTAGGGTTCCTTGATTGCAATCAAATATGTTGTAATAAGTTCAAAGGCATGTCCAGTAGCAAATACGTAAATGAATGGTATATAATTAATAATAATAATAATAATAATATGATTGTAATGATGTAGTGATTGTTTGAAACTTGATGCAATGAATGAAGTGGAACGAATGCCAAAATAGCAAAGTTAGTATAAGAATTAAGGTTTTGATGTGATTGATACAAGAGCTAATGAGAATGAAATGACTAATGCAAAGATAGAGTTATAATTTGGGTGAAGTGATTTTGTTTATATTAGTAGATGAGAGAGAGTGATCTTCTTAAGATAGTTAAATGGTGAAATGAATTAGGAGTGATGTACTTTTATACAAAGTCCTAGGTATTTGATTTGAATTTTTTGGCACGTGAGTCAATTGGGAACAATAACATTAGGTTGAACAAACCTAGGCTATGATGAAAATTAAGTTTGGAGTGAGATGGACAAGGTCACTTATGTGGTCCTAACTTAGGCAAAGAAAGTGATGATTTGAACAAAGGTAAAATAGAATTTTTTATTGTGAAATTAAATGTCGGGTCTCTGATTGTGTCAAATTACACAAAATTTATGTGTTAGTACTATTCACTTTTCATCTTACATAAAACAATAAGTGTGAGGGGATGCACTTTTCATCCTACATTTTATCCCCACTTAATGTGAATTTATATGAGCAAGCATACCAAAGTAAAAAGAAAAAGACAAGCACAACTAGAAGCATGATACTTGGAGTAGCAAATAGAGTCAACTTGTGGACTCCACAAAAATTGAAAACATAATAAGAAATATTATGCCCCTTTGATTTTGTGTGTTCCACAAAGGGTACACAATAAAGAGAAGAGAGAAATAGACAAAAAAAACAAGCATGATAATATGATAATTTGGGTATAGAAAATTGATTGTAAAGCATGATAATGAAATCAAAGGAAAAACAAATATGCATGTATGTGATCAATACATATCTAGTATGAAAATGAGAGATGCCCCAACTTTTGCCCTTCAATTAAAGCAATCATGAATGCATGTAATCTATAAAAAGAAAAGAGAACAACCACATTGTCCTAAAGGCCTCCATTTGATCTCGAACCTTGCCTATCAAACATTTTTTATATTGCTTATCCATTTGAAATTACCCTTCAAATATTAAGAAATGTCTTATCTTAAATAAAATAATCTATAAATTATATACCGAAATAATTTATAGAAATCTTGACGACTAGCTTTACATCTCTTCTTTTATATGATACAATTTCTTAAAATTTCCAAAAATATGATCAAATTTAAATTTAAATCATACTTACTATAAATAAAATAAATTCCATATATTCAATCTAATTCTCTTCAATAGAAGTACAAGTTAATTTTTTGACTTTGTTGAGTAGCCTAAATTAAAAAAAACAAATGAATGGTTTTCCTTATCATTAACATGCACCCGCTTGGAAAGGGACTTGGCCTCAATTATTGGGACGCCACACTTACGGGCTCCATTTGGTTTGGTGGAAGGGCTCTCGTGGAATATTTAGAAAGCAACAAAGGTAATAATAAAAAAAAATCAAAAAATAGTCCTTGCTCAAAGAATTTATTTTATTCACTAATAGTCATTGTTTTATGTGTTTGTACGATTAGGACTTTCATTTTGTTTTTTCTAATAATATATTATGATTCTTTAATAAAAAACTTATATATTAAAATTTGTAATCATATTTTTTAAAATAAAGATATAAAATTAAACTGATAAAAAATATAAAAATTAAAAATAAAAGTAATGGACAAAATAATAAGAATATATGTTTTTCATTTAAAGTAAAAGGAGATTTCTGAAAGGATTTGATTTTTTACAATGGTTAATAAATTAATAGGAAAAACTTCAAAGCTTAAATAATTAAAATATAGGATTTCGTAAAAGATAGAGATTATAGAAACATAATTAGCCATGTGAAATTTGAGCACCTACAAACAACTTTTGAGTCATCCAATACAAATTTCAGTTGTGCTTAATGATAAATCAGTTATCATTTAATGGTAAAAATCTCCAAAATATCACTAAAAGCCTCAAAAATCTATCTTATCACATAAATATTGATTTTCTAATGGATGGAATATTCTATTTATATTTACAATATTTTTTGTCAATTTGTTGCCAACTTTCTTTTTTCATTTGAATCGCTTTATGTTTTAAATATGCATGCAAATATTTCAAAATCAAATAATACCTATTTTTTTGGGAAAAAATTAGATTTTAAAGTTTATTTCATTCCATTATTTAACATTTATTATTAATTATTTAATCCACCACATGCAACTAGAATTTGTAACACATGATATTCATACACACCCATAAAAAACACGTACTTTCTAACATGTCAACATATATATAATTTTCTATCAACATAATCCTTTAAATACGAATTCTAATTTTATTAAATATACAAAACAATTTTTTTAATATAGATATATTAAATAAAAAATAGTTAAAATAAAGATTCCAAATGAGATTGAATATTCAAATAAGTTGTGTAAGGAGGCTATAGGAGAGCACAATTTGAATTTGACTTCTTATGCAATTTTCTAGTGAAGGTTGAGTGTTGTCCAAGACTACATGTTAAAATAAAAAAACACCGAAGTGGGGATTCCAAGGGTAATTCTTATAGTTATGGTTAGCAAGTGGGCATGTAGTTGTAGTTCAAAGCTTAATTATTAATTAAAAATATATATAATATAATAATTATTGTAGCTCTCCAAATAAGAATTGTTCTTTTCATTTTTAGTATTTATTCTTTCTAAATTTATCCTCCTTAATTATTATAAAATATTGCATCAACAACCCATGCCATCTAATACTTATTAATTAGGCCTATCATTTATCACCTAGGTAATGGCTCTTGCTAAAGTGTGGCTTAAAATAAAGTTTTATTATTGTAAAGAAATAAAATCTCATTTTCTAAGATGTATAGGTTAAGTACTAAATGTTATTAATAATTATTTAGAAAGTTTGGAATATTA
Source organism: Sequoia sempervirens (assembly GCA_007258455.2). Taxonomy (NCBI): domain Eukaryota; kingdom Viridiplantae; phylum Streptophyta; class Pinopsida; order Cupressales; family Cupressaceae; genus Sequoia; species Sequoia sempervirens. The sequence continues at coordinate 64,000 of VDFB02268100.1, read as the reverse complement.
GAATAATAAAATGTTAATAAATGAAATTAAATGTGAGTTAGAAAAGGAATTTAGTTATGAGTTTAACAAACGATGGATTATGAATGTTTATGGTTTGTAGTTTTTTGTTATATGATATTTTAATTTATTTTATATTTTAATGTATTTTTGGTATCTTGTTTCATAAAATACGATAGTAATGATGATTCATTGTGATATTTATAATACTTTCAAGTTATGTTGTTCTCTTATTTTTATGAGGATTAAATAATTATTAAGGTGTTCCCATCAAGTTTGAGTGTGTGTGCATTTTTATAGTTTTATTCATTACTAAATGTTTTTATAACTTTCTTTGAGGATTTGATTGATGCTTTCATGAAATATTTTTATCACAATATTGAGTATAGGACATATGCTCTTGACCTCGTGAATTACCAGAAAGAAAAATATGAGTCAATTAGAGATTATGTATTGTGATTTCAACATTAGTTGTTGGTATTAATTATATTTTAAATGATGATGAACTTTGAGATTTGTATATAGATGGTTTACTTCCACCCTTTAAGGACCAAGTCTATCGCATGCCACATGATTCACTTTCATAATTATGTATTACTATACGTAAGCATGAACATACTATATTAAACAGACATCTTTTGTATCAACATATATTTTTCACATCCAAAAAATGAGGACAATAAAGATGTACCTAATAATGATCATCATGCATATGTCTAACTAAAAAAAATCAAAAGAATTATTACATTAGATGAGTCTCCACACATGGTATTAGAAACAACTCTTGAAGCATAATATTATTACTTTGCTTTTAATTAAGCCAATGGATAACTCCAAGCTTGCACCATGCAAGACTAAGTGCTTGAAAAAATGCAAGGTATGTGGAAATGCTTCCCAAAGCAACCTTAGATGAGAGTATTCTATAAATTTGATATCTTTATAATTATATAAAAGAGTCACATATAAGCAATACGCCAAAATTAGGATCTACATGGCGACAACCCTTCAAGAGAAAATTTTGACACTCCAAAATCAGAACCACTTGTATTAGGGGAGAGGGGCCAATAGTCGTGTAGGGTCCGATAGTCATGAAATCAATTGTGATTATAATACCCAGTAGTTGTTTACATAATGCCCAATAGTTGTGATTTGACTACCCATAATTAAACAAAATGTATTCCTTTGATCTAAAAAGCAACCAATCATGTGATGCCACATTCGCGCTCAACTACCCATGATGTAATGCACAAGTATTGGTCTCACTATTTTTTGGGGCCTTTTTGGACACTTTGAAAAAAAAACATGATGATGTGGCATCATATTTGATGATGTGGCCTTGAAACCTTAGTTATAAGCAAGGGACTTGCCAAGTAAGCTACTATAAAAAATTGGGAGTGATTTGAAATTTTCACGTAGGATAATTAGAAGCACGAAGTTAGGGTGCATGACTACTAGGTCCTCTTCCCTATTCAACATAACCACAATTACAATACTATCAAGGTTATGCTTCTTACAATAGTATCACCAACATATAATTTTGGAATGATTCTAACAACATTATGTCACATGCAAATTAACAATACAAACCACATCTCCAAGCATCAACAAATAGGCAAGGTTTGAACTAGAGACCATGAATGATTTACAAAACCATTTGCAAAACTATAAGAGGTACGGTGCCCAAAAGCATGGGTCCAAATTCCAACACCCCTCTTTGGTCCTAGTCCTCCTACCTATTTTTAGCATATTCCTTACTCTTACATTGTCATAATCTATCATATTTGACAACATAAACTTAGGCACCCAAATTTGTTCTCATTCAACCCATTCAAAGATGTTTCATGACAAGCATCCAAGCTTGTCATAGTGTTATTCAAGATTCTAATGTAACCTCCCTCTTGCATGCTCTTATATGTCATAAGAATCTATCATATGTAACTATTGATATGATGATCTTACACACACCACAAGATGTTGACACATGTCTAAAGGATGTCACATGTATGGGTGAAACATAGGAAAATTGAAACCCTAGGTATTCACCCTAGGATTTCAATAGTGCTTTTCCACAAAATTTCATTTAAGATTTGAGGTAGTGGGGGTTTTAATGGATTTGGATAAGATATAGGGCAGACTTACAACCTGAAAGGTGAGTCAACCTGCCCTTGACCAAATATGAAATTGACTTAGGGATGAAATGCAATGATTCAAGTAACCTAATGATGAAAATGATTGTTTTGATGCAAAAATAGTAGATCTTGAAAGTCATAGATAGAAATAGACTATAGAAATGGACCAAGCTGGACATTGTGTACCTGTGATATAAATTTGGAGCTAAAAATGCTAGACTAAGTCACCCAAGTCGCCTATGTCTTTGTAAGAGGAATTCAGATATGATTTCACAATCCTCTGGTGTCTGATCAGGGCTTCTATTCTCCACTTGTTGCACTATCGAATCACTATTGGATTTTGAAATAACTGAGTTTTTGTGAGTTTTCAAGGTGTAGGATTTGAATGCAACAATGAACAATTGATCTTCAACTTCTTCCAATCTTCTTCAGACCTAAAACCACCCTTCAATGGCTTCCTTGAAGAACTGAAGTCATACAAATCTCCTCAAGGCTTGAGCGTCACTTACTTGATTTGCTTGGAGACCTACAAGGGTTAGTCTTCACAAACGATATATGATAACATAACATGAACTCACACACACTTTGGCATGATGCTTGGATCTTGAATTGCTACAATAAATCTCTGAAATCCTACTCTTGAATTCCTTGATAATTGCTTGATCACCAAATTTGCCAATAATTTCTAGATGTTCTTTTGTTAGTTCTTAAATGATGCAATAACTAGGTATTTATTTGCAATTATTCTAATTTCTCACAAATTAAATCTCGATAGTTGACAACAGACACTTGAAATTTAAATAATAAAATGTTGACATTGACACATTTGAATTTGGAGCCAAAATAGGGGGACATAGGCGCCCTAGGCGTTAGTGTCTCAAAACCTATTTTTTGGGAATTAAGAAGTCGGGAGAAAAATACTAAATGAATGCATTTGTTTTGTACTTACAAATTATCAAAAAAATGATAAAATAGGCTACATAATACATAATTTAGGAAATTAGGTGTACAATTAGGTCCATGTACTTAAGGGGGAGCAAAACATAGTGTGAGATTATCATGGATGACAATTTACAATGCTACATTTAACCCCCACTTTAGTGAGAGTGTGAACTTATGCTTAGACTCGCACTAAAGTAGAAAATATGTCAAGAGGGGTTTGATTGTCCAAATGTTGAAGAGATAGGATGGCAATGAACCTAGGGAGAATGCGCAAGCCCTGAGGATTCAAGATCTTGTGACAAATCAAAATAAGCACAAAGGAACACACATGTATGAAATGTAGTAGGACAACATACACAAACATGCATGTCAAAAACATGAAGCATACATGATGAATACACATGATATAATAGAACATATAAATAGCAACAAAATGAAAATGAATACGAAACAAAAATAAAGCAAACACGAAGAAGACACACAAGAGACACACACAACAAAACACAAGGTTAGTACCAAAGGGACTCGAGTCGGTAAGGAAAAGAGACCTCAATATTAAATTTTTCTTAAATACCAAATGTCGTCCATCAAATAAATTTTAGACAAAGGAATTCTCCCATGAGGACTAGCAAGTTGTGTTATGCCAAATCACTCACGAACTACATGGATCTACCAGCTAGAAAGTTGTGTTTTTCTAGGTGTCCATGCAATATGACGAGTTCCACAAGGCTAAAAAGTTGTGTTATGCTAGACACTCATGAAACGCATAGCTCTACTATCAAGCAAGTTATGTTATGCTTGGTGGCCATGTTAAAAAGGGGTGCTCAAGTTCATGACCCAACAAGTTGTTTTATGTTGAATCCATGAACTATCTTGCCAAATCCTCACCTAAGAAGGTGTATAAACTCACCTAAGAAGGTGCATAAACAACAAACTCACCTAAGAAGGTGCAAAAACTCACCTAAGAAGGCACAAAGACTCACATAAGAAGGCATAAAGACTCGCCTAAGAAGGCACATAATCTCACCTAAGAAGGCGCACAAACGACAAAGCTAAACCTCCAGGATTGTTATAAATAACACCACCACTAAAGATGTTTTATGAAAAATAACAAAGGGGCGTTACTTAATACATGAAGGGTCATACCTTAGGGAATATCACATGTGACGTCACCACCAAGACAGGACAAGTCATGGAATAAAAGACTCACACCTTAGGGAATACTTGTCATAGAATTGCCATCAAGGGGAATGTCATATGCCATGAAAAGTCACACTCTTAGGGGATATCGAGCCTAATATCACCACAAAGGAGACACAAACATAGATAGATAAGGCCACACTTTTGTTGAAAAGGTCGCACTTCCTAAGAGATGTATGTTATCATCACTAAAAAAGGACCATTTCCTATGCAAACAATGAGCAAGGGACTATATGTCGTCCCCCTTAAAATGTTAGTGTACTTGCTACACTAATATTTTAAGGAGATACAAATGGATCCCTTACTAGAAGGAATGTGCCTAACTCAAGGCTACCTAACCACTTGTCCCCCAAGTGTAGCGACAAAGATGAGCCCAAAATGGATGATAACATTTTGCTCCTTCTAAAATGAAATATGATTGCATAAAACTTAATTTATACCACTATAACATCATGAAAACAAAAGTGGATTAAAGCAATAAGCAATGCAATTAAACTCGAATGTAATCTAAAGCTAAACAACAAAGCACAAAGGAGAGCATCTATGAAAAGATCTCACCAAGCATCAATATAGTTCCATGAATAACCTCTGTTGTTCTTCTCCATTTCGTCGTGATAGTATTATTGCCCTCATATTTTCAGTATGTGTGCAATTATAGACTCAATAGATGTGATATTAGCGAAATATCAAAGATTATAAAACAAGTGCTCCAAAAGTCATCAGATTTCGGGAGGAGTTACAATGAAGGTTAGATCAATTTATAGAAAATTGATTGTTCGAATGACGGGCTCAGATTGAAGGATAGACGAATGATTCAAATTAAAAGATTTGAAATGCATTGAGATTAGTGTCAGTAGTGACATGAGTGATAAAACATAAAAGGTGAAGATCAAGATTAAATAATGATTTAATATCTAGTTGAAATTATTTGAAAATTAGAAGAATAATGATTGCATGTAAAGATGAGGATTTGCATGAAAGAAACGGTTTGTTCGAATGCACAAATGAATTAATTAATAATTAAAGTTATTTAATTAATAAATGTGTGCATGCAAAAGAATTAAAACTAGATAATTGACTAGTTAAGATAGAGAGTTTATTCGTCAAAGACAGTCAGACATTAAATCAGGAGATAACTGACTGATTTAAATAGATCACGAGTTAAGTGATGAATGAATAATTAGATAACTAAGCAATTACCCAATTATAGAAGAATATGCCAAGAATAAGCTTTTAATGAATTAAATGATTATTTAATTCCACATTCGACATTTAAGGATTAAATTAAATAAATTAAGATTTATTTAATTGATTGAAGAAAAGATTAATGAATAATTAAAGTATTAAAGTATTTATTTAATTATAGTTGGAAGTGTGACAAGAATAGATTAAATAAGAATTTATTTAATCTGGAAAAGAGGATAAAGTTAATTAGTGATGTAATTAAAAAAAGAACATTTATTTAATTAATCAAGATTGAATAAAGATAATATGAATTAATTAAATAATTAAGTTTATTTAAATAATAGAGGAATAAATGTTAAAGTGGCTTAATTAAATAATTAAAGTTATTTAATTAAATAGATAAGAAAGGCCTTTAGAAAAAAAAAATTAACATTATTTAATCATGACAAATGAAGGTACGAATTATGAAGAAATTGAAGTCGCATGCCTAGACCAAATTTCAGTATCTACATTTTGCCCCTCTTTGATACAATGTCATTTTGGTGTTGTGTCAAAGAAAATCAATCAGAAACATGCCCCAGTCGTGCCCCAGTGTAAAATAGGTAAAGGTATGCCCCCTCAGGAAAAATGATTTTTTTTTTTTAAATTCCAAAAAAAAATGGAAATTGTCTCGATTAGTCAATTTGATAGCTAAAAGTTTGATGGTGGTGAAAGAAATCATTTTTGGGGAAGATTGATAAGTGAAAAGGTCGATGGAAGTTGAGAAATAGTGCGCCCAATACAGAAGGTTTGGAAAAAATCCCACAAAAACCCTAGGTATAAAAAGGAATTTAGTGGAAATCCAATTCATTTTCACCCCTCTAGTTGGAAAATTGTGATTTTTTCTCTGGAGCCCTTTGCAACCATGTCGCCAGTTCCTCACTCACAGCATCGTGGATATCGGATTCGGACGTTCAAACGCCCTGCAGATGCAGGACCCCCGGTAAGTACTCAGACACCGTCTTTTGAAATTTTTAATTTCACACATTTTTAGGCATTTAATTCATTTTTTTCTCATGCATCACTTTTTAAATCACCGCATATGCACACGTAATCATCGCATTTGACATTGGAATGTTGCATTTGTATAATCACGTCTAGGCTAGCATAGGCATATAATTAAATGATCGCATTTGATATTGTATGCACTGCATATGTAGATTTGAAATGCATTTGTTAGGAATTGTAGCGCATGTTAGGATTTGCATCGCATTTACATTTTTGCTACGCATTTGCATGGTTGATTTGCCATGGTTATTGGCATGGTTTTTGTTTGTACGCATTTGCATAAAAGGAACACATCTACATTAATAAATGAAGCATTGTGAGATTGGTCGACTCATTTGAAAATTGGAATGACGCAGTTGAGATTTTACAACACATTTGATAGAAAATGACACATTTGGTTGGCAATTTTTTTTGTTTGAAATTTTAGACTATAAAAGGTTGTTTTTTTCTGACACCAGATATGCATTATGCCATTGCAGGTTGTATTGGATCTTATTTACACGAGGGAGTCTAGACCATTGACTTTTGATTTTCAAGATCAGCTGCGAAGTGGGGAGAGATGGTTCCTTTGGCACCTGGGTTTGCATCATGTTACCTATATGCCCACTATTCAAGCAAATCGAGGTTTGATGACCGCTCTCTACGAGCATTGACACTTTGAGATGTCTTCTTTTCATCTGCCTACAGGGGAGGCCACTGTTACTTTAGAGGACGTGTATAGGATTTTGAGGTTGTCGATTAGGGGTGCTAGGGTCATGTATGATACATAGAGGGGTTTCAGTGAGATGTGTAGATATTACCCACATGATGATATTAGGCAGCTAGGGATAGATCATTATGAGATTATATGGCATGTCTTAGTTGATAGATATGATCAGATAGATTGTTTGTTATGTACATTGATTGGGGGGTAGTTCTGCCTAACCATCGAGGCCATGGATTTCCCGTGGGATGGGGTGAGATGTTAGTTGGTATGTTGGAGAGACGGGTGGTGTATTCATGGGGCCCGTGTTTTCTTGCCATGTTATATTTTCATTTGCGTGATATAGCATATAGAGAGGCACAATTGATGAGTTGTAGTACCACACTGCTGATGGTATGGGCGTGGGAACACATTGCTATATTTCGTCTGCCCATTATAGTTGAGCTAGAACATGGATTTCCTTATGCCTTCCGATATGCGGGGGAAAATACCCAGACACATGTAGGAGACACTGGTTATTACAAACACGCCATTGATACTATGGTGCAGTTTATTTAGAGACCTTACATGGATTGCGCACGATGGACAGATGAGGATGGACACCTGCCCTTCTGCAGACAGACGCAGTACTTGATTGGGAGGATAGTTTCACATGTTCATATCATTGAGAGGCATTTTCCAGATAGAGTCCTTAAACAATTTGGTGAGGTTCAGGATGACCCTCGAGGATGAGTGGAGTATGTACGATCTTCTAGGGAGGTTCCTCTATGGGGAGTAGAGATTCCAGTTGCTATAGCTGAGGCTGACATTGATGCACTTCAACCTGTGTCAGTGGGGATGGAGAGGCATGGTACAAGACCTCGTGGTAGGCATGGTAGAGGTAGAGGTCATGGTGGTAGAGGTGGTAGAGGTGATGACGGAGATGGGAGAGGTGAAGGTTGGAGGGGTGGTGGTAGGGGTCGATGAGGTCACAGAGGCCGAGGCCCACATTTGTCACATGTTCGTGAGGAGGAGGGAGAGGGTGAGGATGTGCCCATGTTAGAGATTGGTGGAGGAGAGGAGGATGTTGGTGGTGGGGCTGGTGGAGAGGAGCATGCAACAAAGGAGGATATTGTTGAGGAGCATGCAGAGGAGGAGGTGGTTAGGGAGGAGGTGGAGATAGATGCTCTTGGTATGCTTGCAAGATACCAGGATGATGATGATGATGATGAGGAGATGGATGATCAGGAGCGGGAGATCCGAGACAAGATTTTGGAGGATTGGGATGATGACGAGAGAGATCAGCCACAACGGGAGGATACAGGTCCTGTGGATTAGCAAGTAGCCGATTTGCAGGCCAGAGCAAATTATTTGGAGGAGCGGATGAGGGCATTGATGGTAGAGTGAGACTTGCTTCGGATGGAGAGAGGAAAAGCTTATATGGAGAGGGATCAGGTCGTAGCTCAGATACAGGAGACCGAGAAGAGATTTACATAGTTTATAGCTCTTTGCTCTGGGCTATCCACTGCTTTCACTCGTGAGTTAGTCAAATCTAGTGACAGAGCGACTTACTACATGGACCTATATGAGCAGGAGGTGCCTCCTAAGAGACAGGCTCCTATTTTTTCACAGGCACACAAAAATAGGTCACGGAGCAGGACTCAAAGCAGGACTTAGAGTACAGAGGGGGTCATAGGACCTCACAGGACCCGGCCATATGATAGGCCTTCGTCTGCACATAGATCATCAACCTATCACCATCAATCACCGCCACATTCTCCACATGGGAGTAGTGGGAGTTCTGGCTGGGGATATGTTCTGATATTTATTCATAGACATTGTATTTTGATTATAGAGCCTACGAGCTTCATTTTGAGATATACATTTGAAATTATACTATGACACTTTTTCAGCGATATATATATGATTTTGGCAGCGATTTATATGATATGCAGTTCTATTTATGATTATGCAGTCTTCTATTTATGCATGTGTTCTATATGATATGTTATCTTTTATATGATATGCATATGTTATGGATGATAATGTTTACCTTATGATGTTGATGTAGCCTATGATATGATGTTTATTATATATGATGATAATGAGATGCAATGTGATGTATGTATTTACAATTTCTATGTACATGTGATGCTATATGTTATGCAATCTATGATAATGAATGCTCATTATGTCATGGTTTCCTAGATATGATAGATGCCTATATTTTTGTGTTTTCAAAATGCAACATATATGTATGATTTAAAATGTAATGATATTTACATGATGTTTCTAACATGAATGCATATGCAAGATGCTTTATATTTTTGTGTGTCACAAGACTCCGTCATAATGCAAGAAAGAAGAAATGTTAATGCGAAAATAAGATGAATAATAAAAGACATGGATGTTAGTATCAACAATCTTTGATATTTTTCTGAAACACAATAGGCCTTGCATTAAATAATCATTGGGCGGTAACTAATACAAATGGAGACAAACACCATGATATGAGATAGATCAAGGTGTGCAAGGTCATCCACCTGCTAAAAACAAACAGTCGTAGACAAGGAGTGTCCTAACTCATACTAAGGGCACAGTTGCCCCAATCTTTTTGTCAAGACAAACCACAAACAACAAACAAATAAAAGATGATTCATGAGACGTCATCGCTCCTTTAAATCCCTCATGGGACATCCTTGAGGAAACTAGTAACATGACTCCAAAATAAAGCCAAAAGAAAAGACAGTCGTCAAACAACAGTCAAATAAAATAGAATTATGATACATCATTGCTTCTCTAAATCTTTCATGGGACATCCTTGAGAAAGCTAGTAATAGGATTCCAATCATAAATTCAAATGAAATGATAATATAAATAAGCCACAAAGTCAAAGCCAATAAAATATTTTCCAAAACTTGATATGTTTGTTTGATTGTTTTGATTGATAAGAGGATTGATTGATAGAGCCTGATTTTAGGAGAGACACATACCAGATAAGACGTTGAGTCTGGTTTCAATTTGGTGACTATCTGTATAAGGCATGACAAAAGCCTAGTTTCAGAAAGACACGTATCATATAAGACGTTGATTCTAATGTCGTTGATGTGATAACTTGTGTAAGGCTATGTTGATTGTTTGACAGCGTCTATATTCAGGAAGGACTCATCATGTATAAGACATAGGTTGATTATTTTGATGATGTATGTTTTCAAGAAGGACACATCTTGTAGCAGACATAAGTTGATTTGTTTTGGTTGTTGCTTTGGAAATTTGTTTGATTTGACTTGATGACATTGTTGACTTGTTCATCTTGTTGATTCCTGACATGATGTGATGTGTTAACAATTGACTATGTGTGATGGAAAACCCTAAAGGACTGACCTAGTGCAGCCTCAGGGGCTCATTGATTGATGGCCTTGCCTACGTTATACACGCAGAGACCTCATAGTTCGACTAGACTTTGACTGACAAGACTGACTATAAAAAGCTTGATTTGTATGAAGATATCTAACGTGTGTGGTAGTGTATGCGACGAACCCTAATGGATTGACCTAGCACTTGCGGCCTCGGGGGCTCATCGATTGATGGCCTTGCCTACGTTATACATGCAAAGACCTCGTAGTTTGACATGACCAATGACCTTGTCATATAGACCAATGGATTGAGTCATGATTTTATAAAGACAAACCTAAAAGGACTAACCTAATGCCTCGGGGGAACATCAGTAGATGGCCTTGCCTATGTCCAGTCGTAGAGGCAATGTAATTCGACAATGACAAAGACTGATTGGTACGACTGACTCTGACTTTTTTTTTTGGATTTTTGACATGTTTTGATTTTTTTTGTCTTTTTGAAGTTTTATGATGTTTTTGGATTTTTTCAAGACATTTTGTGATGTTTTTGGCTTTTTCTCGATGGTTTTATGTCTTTAGAACAACTAATGTAAGAACCAATATGACGTAAGTCAAGTGCTTGCCCCCAGTCGGGTATAAGACCAATTTATTATGAATAGGATGGGATGGGGGATACGAAGTGCGCTGGATGTAAATCGTTCCAAGTTATGGAAAGGACGACCATTTATTATGAGTGGTATGCACAAGCAATTGATGGAAAAGATATGTGATATGTACAGGGATATGTGGTATGTACAGGGAAGTCAGATTGGAATGATGGTAGACAAAGGAGCAGAGTCAACTACACATGGTGCCTATTTTCCAGGTTTTCACCATGGTACTTATCCAAGGTGCCACTGAAGTGGTTTTCACTATTGGACGACTTATTTCTCTTTACTATTTTTTTTGTATTTTTGATGATTAAGGCAAGAGTCTCAGAAACTATGGGTAGAATTTCTTTAGATGAAGACTGCTGATTGGTGTTGATAATGGTTCTCCTTCAGGAGTAGAAATTTGGTATGCTCCTGATCCAAATGCTTTTGTAACAATGTAGGGTCCTAACCAATTTGGTTCAAACTTTCCTAGTTTTTCTCTTTCTGCTTGATTCTTTGTATTCTCCATTAAAACCACGTCACCAATGTAAAATTTTCTATTCAAGACTTTCCTATTGTAGCTACGATGAAGACGATTTTGATATGCTTGGAGATGATATAATGCCTTTTGTCTTCGTTCATCTAGGAATTCTAGCTCATGTAGTCTTGAAACATGATATTCTTCATCATCAATATGCCCTTTCAAAGATACCCTTAGGGAACGAATCTCGACCTCAATAGGCAAGATGGCCTTAGAACCAAACACTAAGGAATATGGAATGGCACCAGTGGGGGTACAGATGCTTGTGCGGTAAGCCTATAAGGCTGGATTAAGCTGTAAATGCCAATCACGACCAGCATCATTGACAGTCTTTTTCAGGATTATGATGATTGTTTTATTAGATGCCTCAACTTGGTCATTACCTTGTGGGTAATATTGGGTGGAAAATGTTGGCATATGGCTCTGAGAGATCATTTTTGGCTACTAGTGTTGTCATTGATGGCAACTAGAGTGAACAATATGATCTACAATATTAGCATTATGTATACCGACAAGAAACTTAAGATTATGTATTCTATCGACAATATGTATGAAGAACAGGAAATCTAGTTGGCAAGTTGATTCGATCACTTTACCGGATCATTATGTCATGGTGTGGATCTCCAGGAAATCTTTCTTAGCATTTACGCTATCCTCTGATGAGTTTTTGTGGTACATTATTAAGTCGGAGTTCGTGTTAAGAGATTTGGTAGCATGATTCATGGTTTATTTTCCATTGTGGCTGACATGTTTTGTATGGCGTTTCGTGGATCTATGTGGAATATGTATTTTGTTATCTCTTATGTTTGGAACTTGATTTTGGGTCCCTACTAAAGTCTAACTGACTTGTGTGGGTACACATCAATTCTAATTAGAGTTTTGAACCGACACAAGCAAAAATATTATATATTATTATGAGGTCGACATACTTTGAACTTCTGATTAGCAGGTATATAAAGGATATCGGTAAATCAATTTGTATGGGTGTGTGTGTGACATATGCAAGTTGTGGTGGTTGATATAATGCAGTAGTAAGGTGTATCAAGGAGAGAGCGAAAAAGAGTAGATCAGTTGTTTGAGGGAAAAATAGTTTTGGTATGTTAAGCAGTATAGAGCAAAGCAAAGCAGAGCATAAGTGCTATCTAGTCAAGAGTTCCAAAATTTGATCAAGAGCCTTAGTGGAACTGAATCCTAGAATTTTTTGATGTTGTACTGTTAGTTCAAATTTTGTTGTAAACTTTATTATAAATGTAAGGCAGTGAGCCTCTTTTCTTTGAGCAGTGAGCTCCAGGCAGTGCGCCTGAATGCAAGTGCATTCCCCTCTTTTATTTAATTTATATAGAGTAAACATTGTGGATTGATCTCCATCGTGGTTTTTTCCCTAACAGGGTTTCCACGTAAAAATATCTGGTGTTATGGTGTTCACTAATATGACTGCATTTTTTGCATGTTTTCATCTGTTATGTGTTGGAAATGCTATATGAAGTTCTATTATTGTTGTTGATAGTTTTAGATATGTTTTGTAAATCAAAATCATTGAACACTGATTCACCCCCCCTCTCAGTGTTCCTGGTGTCCAACAATTGGTATCAGAGCTCTGGTTCCTCTTCAGAAGTTTAATAGCTTGAGGTGAATCTTGAATTACAATGGACGCTGGTGGTCTTCAACAACAACTTATGGTAGCACTTGATGATATTGATCAATCTAAACCAGAGGTCATGGAACTAAAAGCAAATCTTATAGATGCCGACAAATTCATTCAATCACTGAAGGATAAGATAAATGGGTCAAGGGAAAAGAGGAAGGAGTTGTGTGATTAGTTGAAGCAAAAATAAAGCAAAGGTCTGGATGATGTCCATCTGAATCAAACCCTAAAAGAAATAACAGAAGAATGTGAAAAGCTAGCCAAGGACAATGCAGCTCTAAAATTTGAGATGGAATATGTGGCAATGAAGTTTACCAAAGAGATTGAACAAACGAAGAATAATGAAGAGAATCTTGCCCAGTCTCTGAAAGAAAAATATGAAGAATGTAGCAGAATTAACAGTAGAACCATTTAGTTGGAGGCTGAACTGCAATAGGCCAAAAACTATGAATATGAGATTGAGATTGAGATAGTTACTATTGGAAATGAGCTTGCTACAACAAATGAATTCAAGGAGAAATTCAGGATAAGCTCTGCTAAGCTTGATGAGATAACCAAAAGTCAGAAGAATACGAATGACAAGCGAGGTCTCGGCTATGAGAAGGGTGAAAGCTCTGGATCTGAAAAGAAGAACTTTGAAAAGAAGAACAAAGGTGGAAGACATCCAATAAGGCAACCCAATGATCAAAGATTTAATGGATATTGCTTTGCTTGTAATAAATTTGGACATATGGCTTCTTAGTGTAGAAAAAGGATAAACCCTAGTACTCCATCATTTTTGGTCAATGTTTTAAATGCAAGAAGTTTGGTCATAAGGCATTAGAATGCAGAAGTAGGCCTGTCAATACAAGTAACATTAAATGCTACACCTATGGAAGATTTGGACATGTTGCTAATCAGTGCAGGTTAGGAGGAAACCAGTGGAATGGCTGGTATAAACAGAAAGTTCTGGTATGTTTCAATTGTAACAATCCTGGACACCTTGCAAGATTCTGTAGGAACATAAATATGAATAAAAGAGGTATGGTTTATCAAGGAAGAAATTTGCAGAAAGACAACAAAGGAAAAGAAAAAGCATATGTGGAAGAGATAAGAGATCAGATGAAGAAAACATGGGTGAAGAAAAGTGACTCTGATGAAGGAAACAAGGTTGTACCGGAAGCCCCCTCTAGTAACTCTTCCGGTAATTGATATCAGGCCAGTGGCCTAGGGGAGTTTTTCATGAAATTTTTTTGTACCCCTATGTATAATTAGCACCGAATTGGTGGATGTTGTTCAGTCGTTGTGTTATTCATTAATGGAATTATTAGAAATCATATGTTGAATTGGAAGTAATGGTATAGGTTCACAGTTGAAATCTTTGCTTGTTGTTTGAGTTTGCAGTGTGATCAGAACTTCTAGGGAAACGCATTTAATGCGACGAAAAGTAAAGTAGGTGAAGTTATAAAAGGGTCATTTGGAACCCTAGTTTTTCACCGTGCATTGAAGGAGAATAGTTCAAGAACATTTTCTACAAAATTTCAAAGGTGCGAAAGGTGATTCTTGCAGCGAATTTCCAAGTATTTCTATTAATCATTGATTTCATATCTATTTTTGTGATCGGTAGAACTCTATCTGGGGTGAAACATGAAGTGAATCAAAGGAACCAATATAGTAGTCAAAAGGTTAGGGATGAAATAAATTTGTTGTCGCTCACCAATTTTAGGAGGCTTGATGGACCAAAGCATAAGAATTTGGATATATGGAACGAATATCCTCATTTCGTCAATGTAGTGTGGAAAGAAAATATGTTGTTCTGTAAACAAATTTTCACTCATTATAACTCTTTTGAAAATTGTGAACAAGTGTATGAAAGATTCTTTAGAAAGGTGTTAGAAAAGTTCAAGGAAAGTGTTATCCCTATCCCATTAAAGATAACTGAAGTTGGATCATCCTCTGGAAAGGCAAAGAAAAAGCAGAAGAGAGGAAGTGATATGGGTGATGTCACTCCTCTGGTACCCAAGTCAACAAAGGTTGAAGAAAAAGGGAAAGCACAATTAGTTGTGGATGTAGAGGATGAAGCCTCTGAAGAATATACTCCAAGAGATCAACCGAAACTAGTTGAACCGGTTGTGGAAATTGCAGAAGATAGTGATGATGAAGGTACTTTGTTCAAATCAAAGATAATGAAAATTATTTAGGATGAAGATGGTATGCAAAAAATATCTGATATATGGTTAAATGGACCATCTTATGAGCAAGATGTCATTGAGGACACTCTAGGAAGGTATTTTGTTGCAAACAAAATTGATCTAGAAAATATTTAGAATGTTCTTCCCGATGAGTTGATTGTGTGTGTCAAGGAAGCTATGGAATCTATGCCTCTAGACATAAAAGAGGAGGAAATAATTTTTCATTTAAAAATGCAGTTTAGGCTGTCTCTTTCCAAGTTAAAGAAGAAAATGAATGAGCTGAGACAATGCATTGATTCGGGTAATAAAGTTTTCAATTATTGTCTTAAGTGGCCTCATGTGGTAGGCAAGTACAAGGATAAGCCGGAGGAAATCAAAAAAGAGCTTGTCAGAACTGGACAAGCTTACACTATCTTTGGACAAGAATGAAGATGTTAAGAAGAAGATTCATGCTCTGCAGGTTGAGCATACAAAGGTCCACTTTTCCAGGAATACTCTTATTGATACCTTCTGGAAAGTAAAAGACATAACTGAAGGGAGATTAGAGTAGATGATTGAAGTACTTAAGTCAAGAGAAAATTTGGAAGATGCATTCACCATTCTTGAGTCTCTTGTTCAGATCATCAACAAAACTTCAGAGACTAGCAGCTTGATCATTGCCATTGGGATTGTGGTGGATTCCTGGAAGAAATTCCTTCCAGAAATGAAAGCTAGGAATAAATTAATCTTTTGAACTTTTGCAGCAATTGTTAAATTTTGGTCATTTATTTTTGCATCATCAGTTGGGGAGTAAATGGAGTAAGAGTAAGTGCAGTAAATTATCAAAAGGGAGAGAATAAGAAGAGAAGTGTAGAGCAGATAGAGTAGAGATTTGTCATTGATGTTAAAGAGGGAGAGAATGAGTGAAAATTTTCCCAGACATCCATAAGGGGAGCAAAAAATTTGACTTTGATGAGTTTTTGGTTTTGACACTTAGTCAATTTTTTTCACTAAGTGTTGCCATCAATGCCAAAGGGGGAGATTGTTGGCATATGGCTCTAAGAGATCGTTTTTGGCTACTGGTGTTGTCATTGATGGAAACTAGAGTCAATAGTATGATCTGTAGTATTAGCATTGTGTATACCAGCAAGAAACTTAAGATTTTGTATTCTACTGATAGTATGTATGAAGAATAGGACATCCGGTTGGAAAGTTGATTCAATCACTTTACCGGATCATTATGTCATGGTGTGGATCTCCATGAAATATTTCTTAGCATTTACACTATCCTCTTATGAGTTTTTGTGGTACATTATTAAGTCGGAGTTCGTGTTAAGAGATTCAGTAGCATGATTCATGGTTTATTTTCCATTGTGGCCGACATGTTTCGTATGGCGTTTCATGGATCTATGTGGAATATGTATTTTGTTATCTCTTATGTTTGGAACTTTATTTTGGGTCCCTACTAAAGTCAAGCCGACTTGTGTGGGTACACATCAATTCTAATTAGAGTTTTGAGCCGACACAAGCAAAAATATTATATTTTATTATGAGGCCAACATACTTTGAACTTCTGATTAGCGAGTATATAAAGGAGATCGATAAATCATTTTGTATGGGTGTGGGTGTGTGTGTGTGACATATGCAAGTCGTGGTGGTTGATATAATGTAGTAGTAAGGTGTATTAAGGAGAGAGCGAAAAATAGTAGATCAGTTGTTTGAGGGCAGAATAGTTTTGGTATTTTAAGCAGTATAGAGCAGAGCAGAAGTGCAATCCGATCAAGAGATCTGGAATCTGATCTAGAGCCTTAGTGGAACTGAATCCTATCATTTGTTGATATTGTACTCTCGGTTCAAATTTTGTTGTAAACTTTATTATATCTATAAGGCAGTGAGCCTCTTTTCTTTGAGCAGTAAGCTCTAGGAAGTGCGCTTGAATGCAAGTGCATTCCCCTCTTTTATTTACTTTTAACAGAGTAAACATTGTGAATTGATCTACACCGTGGTTTTTTCCCTAACAGGGTTTCCACGTAAAAATATCTGGTATTATGGTGTTCACTAATATGACTGCATGTTTTGCATGTTTTCATTTGTTATGTGCTAGAAATGCTATATGAAGTTCTATTATTGTTGTTGGTAGTTTTAGATCTGTTTTGTAAATCAAAATCATTGAATACTGATTCACCCCCCCTCTCAGTGTTCCTGGTGTCCAACAGAAAAGTGGTGTTGGATATGGAATTCTTCACAGAGATGATAGACTTATTGGTTCTTGAATGGATGACCATTATCTGTGATTATGGACTGAGGAACACCATACCAACAAATGATATAATTAAGGATCAACCTAGAAATCTGTGTGCCAGTGATGTAGGTCATGGGAATAGCTTCAATCCACTTGGTGAAGTACTCAGTCATAGTGATAATGAACTTATGGCCGTTGGAGGATGTGGGATGTATCTTACCTATGAGATCGAGTCCCCATTGGGAAAAGGGCCATGGTGACGTTATGGGATGGAGCTCCTGTGCTGGTGCATGTATCAAGTCTCCATGTATCTAACATTGACGACATTTCTTGACAAAGATATATGAGTCTTTTTCCATGGTAGGCCAATAATAACCTAGTCTCATAATCTTCTTAGCTAAGGTCAGACCACTAGAATGGGATCCACATATACCCTCATGTACCCCATGCAAGGTTGCTTATGCTTCTTCAGTATCGAGCCATCTCAATAGGGTATTGTCTAGGGCATGTCTATATAGGGTGTCTCCGACGATGGAATACTTGGCTGCCTTACAGATAAATGTCCTACATTGGTTGTTGGAAAGGTTAGGGGGTATGATCTTTGCATGGAGGTAGTCATATATGTCTTTCTACCATGGGGAATAGGGACCAACAATCTCACACACCATCTTCGAATCTGGGATGTCATAGGCAGGGACCAAAAGTTGTTCTACCAAAAACTTGAATTTGGGCACATTGCTAGGTATGTCCAAGAGTGAAGCAATAGTAGCCATGGTGTCTGTTGCCCTGTTTAGAACGCGAGGTATTTGATGAAAGTCAACCTTGTCAAAATATTCTTTGAAACTATCTTCCATGTGTTTGTATGGGGCCAAATTTTCATCTTTAGTCTCATAGTCATAATTTACCTATCAGATTACCAGTTGAGAATCACCATAAACCTGTAGGTTCTTGATCTTCCATTTGACTACCATGCATAATCCTGTCACAAGAGCCTCACATTTTGCTATGTTATTGGTACATGGAAAAGCAATCATGAATGACTTAGGAATAGAGTCACCATGTGGTGTGATAAACAATATACCATCCCGTGAGCCATGATTTGCATGGGACCCATCAAAGTATAATTTCCATGTCATGCTCGTGTCAAGAGTGAATATGAAGTCATCAGGAAAATCTACAACTAAAGGGTGATCTACTTGTATCGGTGCATCGACCAACTGATCAACAATGACTTGTCCTTTGATAGCTTTTCTCTCTACGTACTGGATATCATATTCACTGAGTATCATTACCCATTTGGCCAGTCGTCCTGCCAATGTTGCTTTGCTGAGGAGATATTTTAGAGGATCTATCTTTGCAACCAACATGGTTTGGTGGTTTAGCATGTAGTGCCTAAGTTTTTGAGTAGTAAAAACTACTACAAGACAAGCACGTTCAATGGTACTGTAATTGAGCTCATAACCTACCAAAGTGCGGCTAATACAGTATACTGCCCTTTGATGATCCTCATTGTTGTTTTGTACAAGCAATGCTCCTAGTGTTGAGGTGGTGGCTAATATTAAGAGAATTAATGGTCATCCCTCAATAGGTGGCATTAAGACTGGTGGTGTGAGTAGGTAATCTTTGATCAGTTTAAAATCCTCTTGACACTTACCTATCCATACAAAGGGTACTCCTTTTCTAAGTAGATATTGAAAGGGATGTGTCTTATCTGCTAACTGTACAATGAATCTTCTAATGGATTGCATACTCCCTTGTATTGTCCTTATTTGAGTGAGATTAGCTGGTGGAGGCATGTCTATTATTGCTTTCACTTTTGTTGGATCCACTTCAATGCCTCATCTAGAAATGATATATCCTAGAAGCTTTCCTGATTTGACGTTAAATACACACTTCTTTAGATTTAACTTGACTTTATATTCTTCTAGCCTTTAAAAAATCTTGTCAAGAATCTGTAAATGATCAGCTCTTGTCAGTGATTTAGCTATCAGGTCATCCACATAATCCTCCATGAGAGTTTGTATGAGGTCATGAAAAATAGTCGTCATGGCTCGTTGATATGTTGCTCCAGCATTTGAGTCCAAAGGGCATAACATTCGAGCAATATGTTCCCCATGGACAAGTGAAAGTTGTCTTAGGTTGGTCTTCAGTTGCAATTTTGATCTGATTATACCTTGAAAATCCATCCATGAGGGATAACATCTCATATCCTGTTGTCATGTCTACAATCATGTCAATGTTTTGTAGGGGAAAGTCATCTTTGGGACATGCTTTGTTTATATCTCTGAAATTTGTATAGATGTGGATGCCCCCTGTTGGTTTGTGACTGGTACAATATTAAAAATCCAATTTGCATAGTCAATTGATCTAATGAAGCCAACATCCAATAGTTTCTTTAATTCAGCCTTAACTAGTAGAGCAATCTATGGGTGCATTTTCCTCAATTTCTATTTCACTGGTTTTACACTTGGTTGTAAGGGAAAATGATGTAGCACTAGTTCAGGATCTAGTCCAAGCATGTCAGCATATGACTAGGCAAAGTTGATCTATCTTTGTGTGAAGAAGTTGTGAAATTTTGGCTGCTCTGTTTCTGTCAACAATGCTGCAAAATAGACTAGCCGAGGATTCTCTTTAGTACCTATGTTGACTTCCATAGATTCTTCAACTAATATGGGTGAATTTTCTTGAGCAACTGGGAGAATGTTCAAACCTCCATCCTTGGGTGCCTCAGAGAGGTTTTTTCCCTCAGACGCGTCCTTATTTTTGGATTTTTCATTGTCCAAAGGTGCCTTTCAGTTTTCACCTAAGGACTCGTCATTTTTATCTTTTTCATTATTTTTCTTACTTTTGCGAATGGAGGGTTGAACAGATTCCCCAAAATATGCCATGTTTTCCAAGTCTATGGCAAAGCCAACCTTATGATCACCACTAGGTATGCCTTCTCGTAGTCCCAAGAACTCAACAATTGCCTCATCATTCTCAAAGATATCTAAGATGGGTGTGTCTTGTTGGTCCCAATCAATGAGCTGGGGGTATACTAAGGGCATGTCATCATCAAAGGTGTCAAAGTTCAAAGGGGTCAAGGTAAAAGCTGAGTTGTTCACATAGTCACAAAGGTTTCTTACCAAATCCTCTTTGTTCTTTTTCTTGGGCATAGGTGGATTCTAAGGTGGGCCTAGTGTGAAGGTGTGGTTATTTGAAGTGGATTTTTCAGGCTCCCAAGAGGTAGGATCAAGAGATTCCCAATAGTAATGTTTAAACCATTCCTCTTTTGTCATATTCTTTAGTGGATAGGAATTCATTGGATTTGACGAGGATTTAAGCATTAAGTCAAGTTCTCCAAACAACTTATCAAGGTCCATGATAGAGGTGGAGGATAGGGAATCCCACTCATATTCATTAGAGTCGGGGGAATCATAGTAGGGTTGGTCAGATGGTTCATTGGATGTCTCGATATCTTCAGAAGCAATTACTTCCTCTAGTAAAGGTGATGTGGTACTAGGAACTCCAATCTGGATCGGTTGAAACCCAAGCCCTAGGCCCTTCGGCCATTTAGAAACAATAATAGGTTTTGTCCCCCCATTCTGATGTAAGCCTAAGCCACTATGTCCACTGTATCCTTTGCTCTGCATTATGGTAAAACCTTTTCCGTATTGATCTGTAGGTATCTGAGCAAGTGGAGGAGGTTCTTCATTGTTTTCTCTGTATATCGAAGAGGTCACATCATCTTCGTTGATGGCTTCTTTACTTAATTCTCCCTATTTTGTGAATGTTGTTGTGGGAGGGATGTGTATGGTGACCACTCATTGTCTCCTATCTATTGTAGGTAAATTGTATGATTTAGGAGGAATCAAATGGCTAACACAATAAGATGTCTTCATGTTATATTCTCCACAACCCTTGTCTTGGATCTCGACCGTAGGAGTGGAAGGTAGTGATGATGGAGTGGATGTTTTAGAGAGTGGATGGATCAACATAGTGAGACGAATTAGATGATGAAGCTTCTTAGTTTACAGGCACCTGGCGTTGGGGTATCTCTCATAGATTAATACAATATTGGAAAGGATCTGGGTCACCATCTATTGTAATCTCAGTGCCATTGCAGGGGAATTTTAGACATTGATGGCAAGTAGAAGGGACTGCCTTCATAGCGTGAATCCATGGTCTTCCTAGCAAAAGGTTGTATGGGAGGGTGAGATCCAAGACTTGGAAGTTTGTATCCATAACTGCAGGCCCATTTTTGATAGGGAGTGTTACAACCCCCTTTGATTTTTCATTCTTCATCATCGTAAGCCTTAATAACAATGCTTTTGGTGGTGTCCACACACTCCTCTGAGAAGCCTAAAGCCTTAACCAGTTTTAAAGTGCAAAGATTTAACCCTTCTCCTCCATCTACCAAGACTCGTTTGACTTTCATTTTATGAACAAGGACTTCTAGGTGTAACAGGTCATTATGATTTATCTTCTCAGTTGCATAGTCTTGTTCGAAGAAGGTAGCGTGATGATTGTTGATTAAGTAGCCTACCATCTCTTGGAAATGATTGACATTGAGGTCGGTGGGGACAATAGTGCTTTGTAAAGCCTTGTGTAGAATGGATCGGTGATCAGGGGAAATACGCAACAATTCCAAGATAGAGATTTGGGTTGGGGTCTTCCCCAACTGGTCAAGTAAGTTGTACTACAGCTTGGAAGGTTGTGGTGTCTGGTGTGATGGAGGGCCTTGGATAGTTATTTTGCTTTGGCGAGTGTTGATAGCACACTCAGGAGTTTTATTTATGGTGATCGTGTTGACATGCTCATTGGTAGCTCGGATGTGATTTATGATTGTGCCACTATAATCATGCTTAACACTAGTGTAGTTGGCTGCAGTATTGGTCTTGTTACCCGAACTGGGGGCCTTTCCTTTCCCATGGTCATGTAGTGGATCAAAATAGACCTTGTGATCAATGTTTGAAGATGTCAGTTTTTGTCCACCGACTTCAATAGTTTTGTTCTCGACAAAGTCCTGTATGATGTTTTTTAGTTGTCAGCAATTTTATAAGCTATGTCCTTTGGTTCGATGGAAATCACAAAAGGCATTGTCATCCCACCAGAATGGTTTGAATTTCCCTGGATCGTATTGTCTTGGCTCTTGAAGTTGTATGAGATTGTGTTGCAACAGTTGTTTGAAGACCGATTCAATGGGTTCCCCTAAGGGAGTGAACTCACGTTTTGGAAACCTCCTTTGTTTTTATGGTCGTTGGGTGTTTTGGTTAGTGTTGGGGGTTCGATTGATGGCGTTGAGTGTGTTGGTAGAGGGGTTCTATCCTCTAAGTGTAATGAATGGTCCTGCTTGTAGGGTTTTAGCATCAACGACCCCATCATTGGTAATGTTTTTGTTCCAAGACCAAAACTTGTTTCTGTCATTGGGGGTGTTCTGTACAGGGGGATTTCTATTGGGTGTCTTGAGTTGCCCTTTGTAAATGATACCTTTCTCTAGTATGAGGCCCTTTTCCACTAGTTCCACAAAGGATGTGCAACAATGTACTCTCAAGTCACTTCTCAATTTTGAGTTGAGGTTTTCTTGGAATATAGTGACTTTTTGTTTCTCAGGTATCTCTACAGGACATTGACTGGCTATACTTCTCCATCTCTGGAAGAAGGCGATAAAATTTTCTCCTTCATCTTGTGTAGTGTGACACAAGGTTGCTATGTTGATCTCGTTGTCGATATTAAAGGAGAAGTGTTCAATGAATTTTTCGTCCAGTTCACCCCATGATTTTATGCCATATTGGAGACCCAAAAACCATTCCAATGCAATTCCAATAAGACGTCTCAAAAAAAGTCTCATAAGATAGGTGGGTTCGATGCGACAATTATGCACATCGTGGAAAATTCCCTTATGTGTTCGATTGGATTACGCTTTTCGTTGTACTTGGGCAAGTTAGGTATAAATACCCATGTGGGAAAGGTGTCATGTATAATGATTTGTCGAAGGGAAATGGGAATAAATCCTTTGCTGAGAAAGTTATCTTGTTAGACATGGCCATGTTATCCATTTGTGTTTGCAGGGTGTGCATGTGTCTGCAGGACGTCAACTTGTGTTAATGATGTGTTAGTTGGATTGTTTGGGTCTATGTACGTGTTTTGGAATCCAAAATTTTGTGATGGGTTTTGGTTGAGTGTCAATATGTAAAGTGGATTTTGATTTGGAATGTTAGTAAATGGGTTTTGATTTGGAATCTGTGTGAATGGATTTTGATTTGGGATTTGTGAAAATGGATTTTGATTCGAAATCTGTGAGAATGGATTTTGATTTGGAATTTGTGAAAATGGATTTTGATTTGGAATTTGTGAAAATGGATTTTGATTTGGAATTTGTGAAGTGGTGGGTCAGCTTCCATATTGAAAGGAGGGTATGTTTCCTATCTGTGAGACCCCAATCTATGGTATAGTACTAGTGACATTGACACTTGGTATAATTGTTGTCTATGGAATAGTGTTAGTGACATTGACACTTGGTGTAAGAGTTGAGGTTTTAGGTCTTTTGTTCCCAACAAGAGGACCGAAGGGATTGGATGATGATGCCCCAATGGTGAAATTTAGACCCTGTGTCGAGCTAGATGTACCAAATGGAGATGTGTGTATTATTGAAACACTTTGTGTGGGACCTCCAGACGGTATAGCGGTAGTCATTTGAGGTATAGTAGCTCTAGTAGTTATCGTGTTTGTTCCTTGGGTAGATGTTGTTTGCAAGGTACAAATGTCAAATCCAAGAGGTAACTTGGCACCCTTTTCTATCAACTTAGCTAAGTATCGTTGAGGATCATTTTCTAGATAGTAATCTACAAAGGAGGAAAACTCAGGGTCCTGTGCAACAACATCTATGTCTTCCACTACAATGCGTCCTTGTGCATCTCTAGTAACAAAGTCTTGTGAGGTCTCGATGAAGATGTCCCTGAAAAGGGGTTTGGGAAAAAATTGATGAAGTCGTTTAGATCAACCATCTTTTCTCTTTCTTTCCTTTTAGATCTTGTTTCAACCATGTAAGGTAAGATCAAAGTGCAAGTGATGCAAAAACTAAGTCTATAGATGGTATGAATCTAGTCTATGTTTTTTGGGATTTTCTAAATATAAGGAATGAATGCAGCTATTTTTTTGGTATTTTCTTGCAAATAAGATATGTCTAAGATGATGCTATCCTAGGATGACAGTATCTAAATATGCAAAAGTCTAAGTGATCAATTTTGAAAGATTCTAAAAGAGGTTACCTACCACCTAAAGTGTAACCCAGGTTTCAATTTAGTTTTGACAAGGAACCTTCGTAGGACTAGGACCAAAAGATAAGGTGAGCTCCCAAACTAGATTGATGAGCTGGAAGGACTCACGTGTAGGACAAAAAGATATTATGATAAGGTTCAATGATAATGTTTATTGAAGCAAGGGTTTTTCCAAAGTGTGAAAAGTGGACCTATCCTAAGATGTACAAATGATGATTTCCTAAAAGTTTGATCTAAAGATAATGAAGATTCCTAAGATGAAACTAAGATTTACAACTAGGATGCCTATCTCTACGACTGAATGATACCTAAAGGATGCAATCGTGCAAAGTATGAGAAAATTATCTAGTTTTTGTCCAATAATTAGTGTAAAAGGATAAGTCAGATACTAGTATGACTGTTCGGTTCTGTCTATGCAGTGAATTCTAGTTTTTTGGTAATCAGACAAATGCGTTGCAGGATGACAGATGCGTCACATAATTTAATAGTTGCGATTTGTGTTGTCAATTACGGTCTATTGGTAAATTCAGTCTTGGGTCTGTATTAGGCAGATGCGACTCATAGTATCAAATGCAACTCAGAAATTGTCAATTGCAGTTTCAAACTCAGACTATGTATCAGGAATTGTGACTAGCAGATGCGTTGTTCCAGACAACAAATGCGACTCAGAAAATCAACTACGGTTTACTAGTAAACAGATGTGGTATTTTGGTAACAAAGATTGTTGACTGGTAAAATATAGCTCAGATCTATGACAGGGGCATATGCGTCGTTCCAGACTGCAAATGCGGCTCACCTAATCAGAGATGTCACATAAAGTTTCAATTACGGATTTACAGTAATCAGGGGTATCAACAGACTTGACATGTGTGACTCGTGATATCAGATGTAGTATTCTAGTAAACAGATGAGACTTTTTTTAACAAATGTGACTCACTAGTAAGCAGATGCAACTTGGTTTCTGGTAAATGCATATTGGACTCAGTTTTGACATATGCAACAGACTGGTAAACAAATGTGATTAAAAAAAAAGCGGATTAAACAAAAGCGGATGAAAGCAATAACCAATGCAATTAAAGTTGAATGTAATCTAAAGCTAAACAACAAAGCACAAAGGAAAGCATATATGAAAAGATCTCACCAAGCATCAATATAGTTCCATGAATAACCTCTGTTGTCCTTCTCCATTTCGCCATGATAGTATTCTTTCCCTCAGATTTTTAGTATGTGTGCAAGTATAGCCTCAATAGATGTGATAATAGTGAAATATCAAAGATTATAAAACAAGTGCTCCAAAAATCATTAGATTTTGGGAGGAGTTACAATGATGAAGGTCAGATCAATTTATAGAAAATTGATTGTTTGTATGTCAGGCTCAAATTGAAGGATAAACATACGATTCAAATTAAAAGATTCGACATGCATTGAGATTAGTGTCAGTAGTGACGTGAGTGATAAAACATAAAAGGTGAAGATCAAGATTAAATAATGATTTAATCTCTAGTTGAAAGTATTAAAAAATTAGAAGAATAATGATTGCATGTAAAGATGAGGATTTGCATGAAAGAAACGGTTTGTTCGAATGCACAAATGAATTAACTAATTAAATAAAGTTATTTAATTAATAAATGCATACACACAAAAGAATTAAAACTAGATAACTGACTAGTAAGATAGAGAGTCTATTCGTCAAAGACAGTCAGACATTAAATCAGGAGATAACTGACTGATTTAAATAGATCTCGAGTTAAGTGATGAATGAATAATTAGATAACTAAGCGATTACCCAATCATAGAAGAATATGCCAGGAATAAACTTTTTATGAATTAAATGATTATTTAATTCCACATTCGGCATTTAATGATTAAATTAAATAAATTAAGATTATTTAATTGACTGAAGAAAAGATTAATGAATACTTAAATAATTAAAGTATTTATTTAATTATAGTTGGAAGTGTGACAAGAATAGATTAAATAAGAATTTATTTAATCTGGGAAAGAGGATAAAGTTAATTAGTGACGTAATTAAATAAAGAACATTTATTTAATTAATCAAGATTGAATAAAGATAATATGAATTAATTAAATAATTAAGTTTATTTAATTAATAGAGGAATAAATGTTAAAGTGGCTTAATTAAATAATTAAAGTTATTTAATTAAATAGATAAGAAATGACTTTAGAAAAAAATTAAATAATAATTATTTAATCATGACAAATGAAGGTATGAATTATGAAGAAATTGAAGTCGCAGGCCTAGACCAAATTTTAATGTCTACATTTTTCCCCTCTTTGATACAATGTCATTTTGGTGTTATGTCGAAGAAAATCGATCAGAAACATGCCCCAGTTGTGCCCTAGTGTAAAATAGGTAAAGGTATGCCCCCTCGGGAAAAATGACAAATTTGTGAAAAATTCCAAAAAAATTGGAAATTGTTTCGATTAGTCAATTTGATAGCTAAAAGTTCGATGGTGGTGAAAGAAATCATTTTTGGGGAAGTTTGATAAGTGAAAAGGTCGATGGAAGTTGAGAAATAGTGCACCCAATACAGAAGGTTTGGAAAAAATCCCACCAAAACCCTAGGTATAAAAAGGAATTTAGTGGAAATCCAATTCATTTTCACCCCTCTAGTTGGAAAATTGTGATTTTTTCTCTGGAGCCCTTTGCAACCATGTCGCCAATTCCTCACTCATAGCATCATGGATATCAGATTTGGACATTCAGACGCCCTGCAGATGCAGGACCCCCGGTAAGTACTCAGACACCGTCTTTTGAAATTTTTAATTTCACGCATTTTAGGCATTTAATTCATTTTTTTCTCATGCGTCACTTTTTAAATCACCGTATATGCACACGTAATCAACACATTTGACATTAGAATTCCGCATTTGTAGAATCACGTCTAGGCTAGCGTAGGCATATAATTAAATGATCACATTTGATATTTTATGCACCACATATGTAGATTTGAAATGCATTTGTTAGGAACTATAGCGTATGTTAGGATTTGCATCACATTTGCATTTTTGCTACGCATTTGCATGGTTGATTTGGCATGGTTTTTGTTTGTATGCATCTGCATTAATAAATGACATATGTGATATTGGTCGACGCATTTGAAAATTGGAATGACGCAGTTGAGATTTTGCAATGCATTTGATAGAAAATGACACATTTGGTTAGCAATTTTTTTTTTTGAAATTTTAGACTATAAAAGGTTTTTTATTTTCTGACACTAGATATTCATTATGCCATTGCAGGTTGTATTGGATCCGATTTACATGAGGGATTCTAGACCATTGACTTTTGATTTTCAAGATCAACTGCGGAGTAGGGAGAGACGGTTCCTCTGACACCTGGGTTTGCTGACCACTCTCTATGAGCGTTGGCACTCTGAGATGTCTTCTTTTCATCTGCCTATAGGTGAGGCCACTGTTACTTTAGAGGATGTGTATAGAATTTTGAGGTTGCCGATTAGGGGTGCTAGGGTCATGTATGATACACATAGGGGTTTTAGTGAGATGTGTAGATATTACCCACATGATGACATTAGGCAACTAGGGATAAATCATTATGAGAATATATGGCATGTCTTAGCTAATAGATGTGATCAGATAGATTGTTTGTTATGTACATTGATTGGGGGGTAGTTCTTCCTGACCGTCGAGGCCATGGATTTCTCATGGGATGGGGTGAGATTTTAGTTGGTATGTTGGAGAGACGAGTGGTGTATGCATGGGGCTCCTGTTTGCTTGCCATGTTATATTTTTATTTGCATGATATAGCGTGTAGAGAGGCACAATCAATGAGTTGTGATACCATGTTGCTGATGGTATGGGTGTGGGAACACATTGCTATATTTCATCTTCCCATTACAGTTGAGCTTGAATAGGGATCTCCTTATGCCTTCTGATATGCGGGGGAAAATACCCAGACAAATGTAGGAGACACTGGTTATTACAGACACACCATTGATACCATGGTGTAGTTTATTTGGAGACCTTACATGGATTGCACACGATGGTTGAATGAGGATGGACACCTGTCCTTCTATAGAAAAACACAATACTTGATCAAGAGGACAGTTTCACATGTTCATATAATTGAGAGGCATTTTCTAGATAGAGTCCTTAGATAGTTCGACAAGGTTTAGGATGAGCCTTGAGGACGAGCGAAGTATGCACGATCATCTAGGGAGGTTCCTCTGTGGGGAGCAGAGATTCCAGTTGCTACAACCGAGGCCGACATTGATGCACTACAACCTATTCAGTGGGGATGGAGAGGCAGAGTTGCAGATCTTGGCATGATGGTTGCATACTATGATACAGTGGGCTGATCACCAGCCAATGCCCTTCTTGATCTAGAAGCGGGATGTACAGCCAGTGGTTAAAGACCTAAATGAATGATGCAAAAATGAATACCTAAATGAACAATTCAAAAAAATGCAATGCTAAACCTAGATCTAGGATGAAATGCTTCTAATTTTAGAAGGTCTATAATGTTAATGTGTCAGGTTCACCAAAATGAAACATAAAAAAAGTGAAACCCTAGATATTCACCCTAGAATTTCAATGGTGCTTTTCCACAGCATTTCATTTAAGATTTGAGGTAGCAAGGGTTTGAGTGGATTTGGACAAGATATAGGAAAGATTTACAACCTAAAAGGTGAGTCAACTTTCCCTTGACCAAATCTAAAATGGACTTAAGGATGAAATGCAATGATTCCAGTAACCTAATAATGCAATTGACTATTTTGATGTAAAAACGACAAATTTGGAAAGTCATAGACAAAAACAAACTATAAAAATGGATTGAGCAAGACACTATGTACCTGTGACAAAAATTTGGAGCTGAAAATGCTAGACTAAGTTGCCCAAGGTGCCTATGTCTTTGTAAGAGGAATTCAGATATGATTTCACAACCTCTGGTGCAATATCAGAGCTTCTACTCTCTGCTTGTCACATTGTCGGATTATGAAATAATTGAGTTTTTGTGAGTTTTCAAGGTGTAGGATTGAATGAAAAAATGAACAATTGATCTTCAAATTCTTTCAATCTTCTTCAGACCTAAAACCACCCTTCAATAGCTTCCTTGAAGGACTGAAGTCTCCTCAAGGCTGGAATGTTACTTGCTTGATTTGCTTGGAGACCTACAAGGGTTAGTCTTCACAAATAATATATGATAACATAAACATGAACTGACATACACTTTGATATGATTCTTGGATCTTGAATTGCTGCAATAAATATTTGAAATTTTGCTCTTGACTTGCTTGATAATTGTTTGATCACAAAAATTTCTAATAATTTCTAGATTTTCCTTTGTTAGTTTTCAAATGATGCAATAACTAGGTATTTATATGCAATTATTCTATTTTAAAAAAAAATTAAATCTCAATTGACATTGACATATTTAAATTTGGATCCAAAATAGGGGGCATAGGTGCCCTAGGTGTCAATATCCCAGACTTATTTTTTAGAATTTAAGGAGTCAAGGAAAAATATTAAATGAATACATTTTTTTTGTACTTGCAAATTGTCAAAAAATGATAAAATAGGCCTGGGGCCACAAAATGCATAATTTAAGAAATTAGGTGTACAATTAGGTCCATGCACTTAAGGGGGAGAAAAACATAGTGTGAAATTATCATGAGTGATAATTTATGAAGCTAAAATGGGATGCCTATACATCCTCATATGAAGATAAAATCCAATAAAGATGAATTCCATGTCATCTCCAAATGGGATGCCAACTCTCACACATGAAAATAAAATACACAAAAGATGAAATAGTGAATGCATACAAAGTATTAAAAATTAAATTAGGAATACAAGGTTAGACACTTTTTCCCAACATGAATATTTTACAAATAGATGCATTACATTCAAGCATAAGGTTTGAGATCTCATAGATAAAGAAGACATAAACATTGAGCATACTCATGAGCTCACAACCCCCTCACTTGATGAGGTTAATCATATGAAAGTGTGAAAAGCAATAATGTCATGCAATCAAAGGATTCAATAGCAAATGAAGATCAAATCAATAATCCCAAATCCAATGACCAAATAGACCTATTATCAATGAAGTGATAACGATAATCAAATGAGAGCAATCAAATAATAAGAATATAAATCAAACTAAGTCGATTTATTACCTCACCTAAAAACACTTAGCCTTATTTCATTGTCAAAGTATAAGAATTATGTTTTTTTAAGTATGTATGTGGATTTCGTATAAATATAGCATTACCTTTGTTGGGATATGGTGTTGTACACCATTGTATAAAATATTATATTAAAATGTAATTAAATAATTATTTAGTTGTGATGCACCTAGGAGGCATGGCTAATCGCACCAGGTAATTATTTGGGGACCACTTTATGTTGTATTATAACATTGTATTATTATTTAATGTGTGAGAGACATGGAAAATAATTTAATATTGAGAAATATTTAATATAGTGAAAACTTAGTACCCAATATTAAATGAGGGGTCAGTGATTTTGTATTCACATGGTTTTGTGGTACATGGTTTTATCTTACTACTTGGTTGTATTTGCACATAAAAGCAAGCACATGTTTAGTGGTTAAGATAGGTTGGGTGAGTGGGTTGTCATTATTGAGTCTTTTTGAGGAGTTTTTATGTGAAGCACGACATGGGATGTGTGGATTCATGCTTGGACATATGGAGCATGCATCAAAGAGGCTTCATGCTTCAAAAGTATTCATGGAAACTCTTGTAAGTGCATGCATTATTTATTTGTTGAATAATATATGGAGTATAGATGCTTTTGGAGACTGGATTTTTCCCTCTTGAGGGTTTTCCTAGGATATATCTTGTGTTATCTTGTGGCTTGTCCATTTGATCTATGCATTATGGTTACTTGTATGCATGCTTATCTCTCATGCGGTTATGTAAGAAATGGATTAAGATTGTGGGTATTATACATTATTTCCTAACAAGTGGTATCAAAGCTTTCATGGTTGATGGGAGGTGTGAGCTTCCAGGTTTTTGTTATAACCCTTGTTTGAGAAGATTTGGTGCAAAGTTGAATCCATGGAAATGCATGTTAGATCTGAGACATTACAAGGTATGGAACACATGTTGCAAGTGTTATTATGCAGATGTGGGCTTTTGGGGTTTGCAGATTTGTTGGGTTTATTATAGATCTTAGGCATGCAAAATTTGTGTAAAAAGGGTTTCTTGGATTGAGCTTTCATATGAGGGTTTTGTAGAGGAAATTCATGGATGGACTCTTGAGACAAAATGAACCTCACCATTGGCTCCAACATGGCCGAGAAATGAAGATTCATATTAAATTTTCCCTATTTTGGAAAGTTGAAAAAATGCAAAAAAAATTAACCCTTGGTTGTTTGGTTGCAAACTTGCTTCAATTTTTAATCTACAAAAAATAAAAATCTTCCTTCAGAAATTAAAAATAAAACTTCGCAAAAATATTTTAAAAAAGGTTTTATTGAAAAATATCTAAAAAAATTAAAGTCATGTTGGCGGGGTCCACATACCACCCCCACACCCCTGCCACGTTCTATCACAAGTACCAGTAGGTACTACCAGTGGTAGGCCTATTGGCTACCACCGGTGGCCACGACACCGGTGGGGTAAGCCCCCCCAATCCCAAAGCTATGAAAAATAAAAATTAACCACAATTTAAACAATTTTCAAATTCGTTGCAAAAATTCAAAGTTTTAAAGATTAAAATAGTTTTGAATTCAAAATAAACTACGCCACTCCCTTGCAGCTAGAGTGTCACCGATGCACCACCACTATTGGCTCTACTCGGGGGCCACCCCTGCTCAACCTATAAGCCAAACTAGGGAAGTTTTTTTTAAATAAGCATAACTTTCACGCAAGATGTCAGATTTTCAACTTCTTACACTTGTTGGAAAGGTGGTTTTGAGCATTACATAGTGGTATATGTTTGGTTCCATTTTTTTTTTTTTGATTAGTTTTTGGATCTCAGAAGCCAGATTCTTTCTATTTCACATTTTGAGCATAACTTTTGCATACAAAATTGGATTTTTGATTTCGAATAGGAATTGGAGAGCTTGTACAATGTATTAAAAAGTGGATAAGGTAGATTTTTAGTTTGTATTGTAGAGAATGGTTGGTACTTGTTTGATCACTTGTAGAAGCCTAAGATTCAGGGTGTGATTGTATGAGTATCTAGATGATTCAAGAGGTGAAACCTTGAGGGAGTGCATGTTTTTATGATATAGTTGATTATCAGTTTGGTGCTTCTTAGTACATGTTTACAAGTGTTTTTCAAAGTTGGACTTTTATGGTAATAGGTACACATGTTGTCTTTGGTTTTAAAGGCATGGGTTGACACGAGTGGAGACTTGGACTCTTGTATGGGTAATAGTTGAGTGTAGGTACAAAGTTGGCTATGGTTATGGTGTAATGGGTATGTAGGTACATTTGAGCATTGGCATGACACGATATGTATGTGTTTATTTGGTGGTGATATGGTTTGGTGTTAGGAGGTTGTTCTTATCTCCTTGATGATGATTACTCATTTGTGTACATGTTTGGAAAGTTAGATATGTGGTTGATTTGGTGTTTGAGTCTTGATGTCTATAGGATTATCTTCTTTGATATCTCAATTTGTTGGTTACTAATGTGATGATGAGTTTGCATGCTTAATTTTTTGATATCTATAGGTTATGTAATTGTATGGGTTGATCACCTATTCAATTGCAGTGGGATGACTTGGTGTGGACTGTCTATATCCACGAGATTATTTTAGTGTTAATGCAGATTTTGTTAGCTGGCCTTGTCTATTGTCATTTGTACATAGGTATGTTTCTTTGAGATGAGAGGATGGATGGTTACAATACGTTATTAGTTGGTTGATGGGACTTGTAGCATGTGGTTTTATCATGTTGTCATGATATCTTGATTGCATTTCATTGGTTACAATTTTCAGTGGGAGCTTTTGACAATGATGACTTGGTGGTGTAGGATTGATTCCTAATGGTTTGATGGTAGTTATATCTTCTTAGCTTGGACATATTGGTTCTACTTGGTATGTGGAATTTCAATTGTGTGTGTGGACCTAGATGATATTCATGGAGGAGATGGTTGTCATGATGCCATGTGTAGCTCGATATCACGATTCAGTGGGAGTTGTTGGTAGTGATGTGATTCATCGTTGGTGATGGATATCTTCATGTTATTGGAGATGTTGAATCTTTGTTTATAGTGATTGGTATTATGTCATGTTTTATTCTTGATACTAGTTTAGATTTTTGACATGGTACATGTTCTCTTGAGACCAATATGTATGCATTGTTGCATGTGATCTCCTAGGAGGAGATAGATCATGATTTCATGACAGGTTCCTGATTCAACAGTTGGAGCTTTGACATTGATCTTTTTGGTTCTCTTGGTATTGAATACATTGGTCATTTTCTTGGGTGCTTCATGATAATGTGGTGTTACATTTGGAGCTTAGCATGGATTGACTAGTTGGAGGTACTCATGGATACTTGGAGACATGGGTGAGGCTAGAATTCTCTTGTTATTAGAGAAATTTGCTTGAGACAGTTACACTTCGGATGTTTCAACATGGAGACCGAGGAACCTTCACCTAGATATGGACGTGAGTTCATGATGGACCTATAGAGGAGATTGTTCTTGGAGCGATTCATGATGACTTGGTTATCCTAGAGGAACATTCGCATTCCCACTCTTGGTCTACTCAGTGGTTTATCATATAAAAGGTATTGCCCATCCTATTTTTGATGTGCTTATGTTTCGTGTTTTTATTTCTCATGGGAATGAGTTGACTCATGGTGATTGATTTTTGGAGACTCATTTGAGGATTGTTTAGCATGAGTTTATATTAATTTATCTTTAATAGATATGAATCTCGATCCATGGATAGTTCTGGAGGATTCATTTTGAGGGATGGTTAACATGGTTATCTCCTTGTGCATGTGAGTTTATGTTATCATTCATTGATGAGGAGTTTAGGAGATGGTTATTGGGTTGATTTCCTGATTTGGGAATGGTTACTTTGAGTTTGATCTTCTTGGTTTTAGAGACTTACATCCATGTTGGAATGTTACATGATTCATATGTTGTGTTTGATCTAAGAGATTGAATGTTGTTTTGGGTGTTGTTGATGCTTCTCATTTGGGGTTGTAATGAGATCATACTTGACACAACATTAAGCACTTTTGAGGTGTTGGAAGGACATGTTATGGCTTATAGGATTTATCTCTTTGTTATATGGTTCCTTCTTGGAGGTTCATGTTCTTATGACTTGGGAGGATTATGGTGACAAGTTGTGAGAGATTATGTAGTTGTTGGTGTTGTTCATTGATAGGTTTGATACAAGGAGCTTGTAATTGCAGTTTATGGGTTGCATATGTTATTGGCATGAGTTTATTGATGTTGTTGATACCTAGGAGGTATGAATGGTTGGATGTATTAGCATGTGTTGTGGATGCTATTTCTAATCATGTGGGATTTTCACTTATGACAACAACTTGTTTGGAGAATTTTTTATCACTTGGATTTGATGCTTGTGTTCTTGGATTGGTGCATCTTCACCTTGGCATGTTCCTTTTCTTCCATAGGTGGAACATTAGAGGATGAGAGGAGTTCTTGCTTGATATGGTGGTCACTTAGATTTATTGCAGGTATCTTGATGGAGCACGTGAGCATGCTAGAGATTCATGTGGTTTCATGTATGGATATGATGATCTATTTTATTGATTGATCACTTATGCAATGTGTAGACACTTAAAAATCTCCTAAGTGATACCACACACTTGAATCCGATATACTAACATCATTTCGTCCTGAAATCCATCTTCTTTTCGCTTGTTTAATTAAATAATCCTATTTATTTAATTAAATGACTCACTTTCATCTATTGATCTAATTAATCTAATTAGGTTAATTCATATCCTTTCATACTAACATCTCATCCTGCTTAAATTGAATAAATCAAATTATTTAATTTAAACTCTAAATTAGGAATTGGATGGCATGTCGGTGGCTCTACGGTCTTTCTGTGTCGAGGAGCTAGGGCATCAGCCGCCCTAGCTTGTCTTACCTTTCTGTCTATGCATGGTTGAGGGGGCATTTGGTTGTGTTCGAGGGTGGGAGTGAGCTTCTTGTTCATTTTTGTTTGTGTTTTTTGGTGGCGTTCGGTTGCAGGGTTTCCTGTCTGCGCGCGGCCGTTGCTCCATTCCTTCGCTTGTGTGGTGGATGCGGCCTGGGTTTAAATGTGGATATGGTGTGAAGGGTTTTGGTAAGGGGGTGAGTATTGTTTAGTTCCTCTGCACTTTGGATGTGGAGTGGGAGTTTTGGTGTGGGGTGTGGCAAGGCGGGGTGTGTGTGGGTTACAGTGTTGGTGCTTTGTAAAATTTGGTGTGTCCCTTCCTCTGTGGTGGGGTGGTTTTGTGAGGGGTGTCTTCCCGTTGATGTCCTTCGTGTTCTTGGGGTTTTTGTGAGTTTGCATGTTAGAGTAGGGTATTTTTGTCCTCTATGTTGCACGAAGAATTTTCTGGGGTTGACCCCAAAATGGATTTTCGATCGGCGTTTGGCTCCAAACCAACTCTTTAGAACTCGAAGGTTTTTGAGAATACTCTTTTTTCGGTGGAACCTGAAAAAGCTATGACAGGTCCGACAGGAGGGCCTAGAATCCCAAAGATTAATGGGTGCCTCGAACGATGTAAAGAGAGGCCGAGTGTAGTCATTCCAATGGAGATGATGGCTGAAGACATTGATTATTATTCTAGGCATTCTCTTTACTGCAAATTCTTAGGTTTGAAAATTTCTTTGCATTTCTTGGAGATGTGGGCTCATAGGACGTGGATGCCTGAAGGAGAGATAGAGATCCGCTTCCTGGAAAATAACTATTTCATGGTTTCATTTGATTGTCTGGCGGATCGGAATAGGGTTTTTGAAGGCGGACCATACTTTTACAACCAGGTGGGCTTGTTCATTAAGCTGTGGCACGCAGGCTTCAACCCGGCGGAGGAACTTCTGAATCAGGTTCCGATTTGGGTTCGTCTCCCGAGGCTCCCGGTGGAATGCTGGCGGGAGGATGTGTTGTATCTATTAGCCTCAAAACTGGGGAAACCTGTGGGTTCGTCACAACAAACACAATTCAAAAAGGTAATGACTTTTGCTTGGTTTTGTGTGGAAATTGATTTAAGTAAACCATTGCCAGATTCGTTAGAGGTGAGTGCAGGAGATTACTCATGGGTGCAACAACTTGATTATGAAACGCTTCCTTTCCGTTGTCATTTCTGTCATGAGTATGGTCACCTCCTGCGCAGATGTCCAAAGGCCAAGCCTTTGGAGGCTCAATCTTCTCAGCCTTTGGCGAATCCGCCCAGGGTGGACAAGGGAAAGGATCCCTCTCAGGGTTTTGATGGTAGGGAAGTTGGTTTTATTCCAGTTCGAGGCAGAAACAAAAATAAAGGCCATAAAAGGACTTTGAAGGACAGGTAGGAGGTGGACACTTTCAACAGGTTTGAGGTGCTGGAGGATCTTAGTCAGCAGGAGGTGAATCCAGGTTTTTTGGATCTAGATCATGGGACTTTGGATATGGATCTACATGACTCTTCGGTTGTGGCTTCGCTTGCCCCCCATCAGGTGGGGGTGGCAATAGTTCCATGCTTTGATGAGGTTGGGTTTGTTCCTAGTTAGCCATTACTCAATTCTGAGGTTCCTTTGTCTCTGCCTACTGAGGGGACCTTGGCTTTAGGGGCAGATCGACAGTTGGAGGTGTAGGATGGGTTGGGTGGTAGTGCTGAGGTAGCAAAAGATAGTGGGGACAAGGATCCCCTCTTGCAGAAAGTTGGTTCAGGTGGGTAAGAAGATTGTCAAGTCGTCTTCTTAGTTGGGTGTTTTGCAAAAAACCCTCAAGAAGGGGGGGCCAGAGAAAAACACTAAGCTAGGAAGGAAGAAGGACGCGGAGAAGATTAGGATGATAGGGGAGACTTTGGTGGAGTCGGGGTCAGTCAAGACTCTGGATTCACATTTTTCAGGTCCCTCGAAATGATAGTTCTCTCTTGGAATGTAAGGGGCTTGAACAGTGGCCCTAGACAAAAAGTTGTTCAGGATTTGATTCGGAGTCATGCGCCTAATCTTCTTTTTCTATAGGAGACTAAGCTCTCTATGGAGGGTATGATGGATTTAGTTCCAAAGTTATGGAGGAATGGTGATTGTCAATGCATTGGTGCTCATGGGTCTTCTAGCAGGGTGGCGTGTCTATGGAACCCGTGGAAGATCTGCCCCCTTTGGTGGGTGTCTTTCAAGTCTTCCCTTTCCACGGTGGCCTCTTGTTTTATGTCTGGGGAAATTGCTCTCTTCTCCAATGTGTATGCACCTGTGGAGTTGCATGGGAAACAACTCTTGTGGTCCAACATTCGTTTAGTTCACAACCTTTTTCCTTACCATCCTTGGATTATTGGAGGTGATTTTAATGCTATCATGGAGCTTGCTGAGAAGAAGGGTGGTATTGCAAGGTTGGAGGCTTCCGCATTGCTGCTCTAGGATAATGTCTCTGCTTTGAATCTTGTTGATATTAATCCGGCCACTGGTCTTTTTACTTGGAATAACAGGAGAACTAGTGATGCTTCTATTTCTGAAAGACTTGATAGATTTATGGTGTCTAGCTTTTGGTTGGGGGACAGGTGGTTGACAAGCTCTGAAATTTGGATAGTCATGGTTCTGACCATTGGCCTATTAAGTTGGTGGCTGATGTGCCTCAACGTAGTGCTCGACCGTCCTTTAAGTTCCAACTCATGTGGCTTAGGGATGAATCTCTTCATGATTTGCTCCCTAGTTGGTGGGATCGGGGGAAGCCAACTTATGGCACTGCTATGTACTCTTTCTCAAAGAGGCTACAGTATGTTAAATACAGTTTGAAAAGATGGAATAGGCAACATTTTGGTAATTTATTCCAGGAAAAATAGATGGCTCAAGATAATCTGGATCTAATCACCAGGCAGATCCGCGATCAAGGCCTCTCAGAGGAACTGAGTTTGTTAGAGGCTGTTGCTTTAAAAAAGCTCGAGGAATGAGAGTTAAGAGAAGAGATCTTTTGGAAATAGAAGTCTCGTATTGAATGGCTTCAGGCTGGTGATTGGAACACCTCCTTTTTCCATAACTCTGTCAAGGATCAGAGACAAGGTAATGCTCTTTCTTCTATTTTGCTACCTGATGGGGAAACTTTGTCCTCTTCTGCTTCTATTTCTGTTGAATGCATTAGGTATTTCTCTACTCTCTTCACTGAGGACTCTCCTCCTGCAGAGGAGGATGAAGCAAGGATTTTAGATTGTATCCCGAAGCTGGTGACTAATGAAATGAATGATTCTTTGCTTGCTCCCATTACCTTGTCCGAGCTTGAGAATGTTGTGTTTTAGATGAAGAAAGGTAAAGCACCTGGACCTGATGGGTTCCCAGTTGAATTTTTTCAGGAATTCTGGGAAGTGATTAAATTGGATCTTTTGGAGGTTGTTCAGGAATCCTTTATGCATAAGCAAATGCTGAAATCCCTGAATGCTACTTTTTTAGCTCTTATTCCTAAGGTGGAGGGAGCTAACTCTTTGGATCAGTTTAGGCCTA
The DNA here is from genome assembly GCA_007258455.2 of Sequoia sempervirens. Lineage (NCBI taxonomy): Eukaryota > Viridiplantae > Streptophyta > Pinopsida > Cupressales > Cupressaceae > Sequoia > Sequoia sempervirens. Next base: position 24,372 of record VDFB02268100.1, on the reverse strand, counting down.
TTGCACTATGTAATGTGGTGTATAAAATTATTACTAAGTTGATTGCAGAAAGGATGAAACCTTGGCTTGAGGATTTAATCTCTGAGGAACAGGGGGGTTTTGTTGCTGGCAGACAGATCATGGATGGGGTGGTTATTGCTACTGAGGCCATACACTCTATGGAATCCTCAAAGGAGAAATCTATGTTTATCAAGCTGGACATGGCCAAAGCTTATGATCGTGTTAAATGGAGCTTTCTGTTTAAGGTTCTTAGAGCTTTCGGCTTTGCGGAAGGCTGGATTGATTGGGTTAGAAGCTGTGTCACTTCCTCTTCCTTTTTGGTGCTGGTCAATGGTGAACCCACTTGCTTGTTTGGTGCTTCTAGAGGCCTTAGGCAAGGAGATCCCCTGTCCCCTTACTTATTCATCCTTCTTGCGGAGGGCCTAGGTAGACTCATTCGTGCTCAGGTTGCTAGCGGCTTGCTCCAGGGATGGAGTTGGGGAGAAGATATTCCCCCTCAGTCTCATTTGCAGTTTGTCGACGATATTGCCTTGATGGGTAGGGCTAAGGTTGAGGAGGCTCTCAATTGGCGCCGTGTGTTGGACTGTTACTTGGCGGCTTCTGGACAATGCATAAATGAGGGAAAGTCCTTCATTTACTTCTTCCATACTCCTAAGGGTATTCAAAGGAGAATTCTTAGTATCCTTCGGTTCCAGATTGGCTCGCTACCTTTTTCCTACCTTGGAATCCCTCTTGCGGTTCGTTCTCTCCCCAAAAAGTTTTGGCTGGAGACTCTTGATAAGTTTAGAAGATTAGTTAGTCATTGGACTTGCAGGTGGCTTTCTTCTGCTGGTAGAGTGACTCTTCTAAAGTCTGTGGTCCAGGCTCTTCCTGTTTATAAGTGCTTTGTTCTCTCTGCCCCTTCAAGTTTTATTAAAGACTTCGAGAAATTGTCTCGTCAGTTTCTGTGGGCTGGTAATCTTCTTCATAGAAAATGGAGTTTGGTGAAGTGGGATGTTGTTTGTAGGCCAAAACAGGAGGGTGGTCTTGGTCTTAGGCAGACTGATTTGAATGGGCAGGCCTTGGCTGCTAAGTTGTATTGGCGCTGGTGCTCTCAACAACACATGTGCTGGGCTAAAATTCTGACCTCCAAATATTTGGGGACGGTGGACTACAGTGAGGTTGCAAGATTCAATATGGAGGGGAAAGGCTCAGTGATCTAGGGAACCCTTAAACGTGGTGCCAAGCTGGTTAAACAGGGTCTTTTTTGGATTTGTAATAGGGGTCGAGAGGCTCTCTTTTGGCATGACTCTTGGGATGGACACCCACCCATTGTGTCCTCTCATCCCCACCTCTACACTTTGTGCTAGTCTTTCGTGGAGGCGGGTTGGAGTCATGTGGTGGATTTCAAATTTCAACATTCTTTGGGTCAGATTTCTGTGGCCAGGTGGAAGGACCCCTTGGTTTGGCCGCCTGGTGGTACGGTGGAGGATCGTCAAGAGCTTGCTAAGATCTTATCGGGTCGTGCCTGTAATTCTCTTCATGGGGTTGATGTTCTTGCTTGGGGTCCTAACTTGAAAGGCAAATTTTTAGTTGCCTCTGGCTATCAAGTGTTGGATAAACAGAGTTTCGGAAGCTCCCAGGTTTCTTGGTGGAAGCAGGTTTGGAATAAATTTGCTTGGCCTAAGAGTAATTTTTTCTCTTGGCTTGTGGTTCATGGTAAATGTCTTACTTGGGACAACCTGTGCAAAAGGGGGTTTTAGGGCCCCTCCATGTGCATTTTGTGTGGTCAACATGAGGAATGCATATCACATCTCTTTTTCCAGTGTTCTTTAGCTAGGACTATCTGGCATCATTGGTGGAATCTTTGGAGCTTACCGTGTTGCCATGTCTCTTCTTTGGAGGATTTTTGGAAAAGACAGGGTTCGTCGCCCGCCACAACCTCTTTTCTTAAAATTGCTTGGAGCATTGGTCCTAGCTTGATTGTTTGGAAAATCTGGTTGGAGCGTAACAGAAGAATTTTTCTTGGTAAAAAATTGTTTATGGGGCAACTTTGGCGACGAATTCTTGGCGCTTTGCAGGAGACTTTGACTGTGAAGTGTGATTTGTCGGTGCCGTTTGATCTCGGAGACTTGGGCATTGTAAATGCCCTTGGCCTTGACACTGGGGTCAGGGGTCTTTTGAGCAAAGAGCACCATAGACGTGGGCGTGAAAGGGTCGCTCGCGAGGGCTTTTGGTGCCCACCTGCTCTTGGGGAGCTAAAAATTAATACTGATGGGTCGTCTAGGGGTAATCCTGAGCATGCTGGTGTTGGTGGTATTGGTAGAGATAGCCTTGGGGTGGTGGTTTTCTTCTTTTCCACGTATCGTGGTCTGCAAACTAATAATCTTATGGAGGCGAGTGCTATTCTCTTGGCGCTGGAGCGTGCGGTGGCTCTTGGATGGCGGCAGATTGTTTGTGAGGCTGATTCCCAGGTGGTTATTGATATGTTGAATAACTGAAATTTAGAGGATGTGAATTGGCAGTTGGCTGTGGTTGTTAAACAGATTGTTTCTCTGAGTGGTACTTTGGAGTCCATTTTTTGCCATATTCCATGGGAATGGAATAGGGTGGCTGACGGGCTAGCGAAATGGGCGTCGGAAAAGACTGATTCTTGGTGTGTGGATGATTGGGACAATCTTCCTAAAGATATGGCTCCTGTTCTTGAGGACTGGGTTGCTGAGGATATGCGATGCTTCTTGGGTGTGAATTAATTCTTTCTGTTTTTGGCCCCTTGTGGCCTCTTTCTTCTGACTTTGTAATGCTGTGTTGATTCAATAAAGTTTTTACCCTCCTTTTATAATTTTTTTTTTTTAACTCTAAGTCCTCTTATTTAATTTAATAACCCTAAAATATTTAATTAAATATCATATTTGCATCCCCTTTTCATTAAATAAATCAATAATTTAATGAATGCCCTCACATTGCTCATCTTGCACATTTAAATTTAGTTTTAGTTACTAAATTGCTAATTTCCCCTCCCTTCCACTTGCATAGGGAATACTATTTGGCTCCAAAAAGGGAATGATTTCTCTCAAACAAACTTGGTAACAAAATTTCAAAGTTGTTACAAAGTGTGTTTGTTTGAATCATTCTTATCTCTTGATCTCTCCTTGATCCATATGATCATTGATTATCATCCATTGATGAGAATCCGTGATCCATGCCTTCACTCTTCATTCAGTATTGACCATTGATTAACCAAATCGATCTCAACCCTTGATTCTTCATTTTCTCTCCTATAAATACCTCACTATTGGAGAGAAATGGATCCATCTTTTGATAGAAAAGTTATGATTTTGAAATTCATACTCACTTGCATCCATATTTAGCATATTGTTAAACATTTTAGAATAATCTTCATTTATTTTAGTTTAAGCATCCATTAATGGCATCCATGTTAGCTTAGTTTACACTTATTTTAGTATGTTTTGCATCCATGGCTTGCATCTTTGAACTTTTTTTCCATTTATCATAGCTTGCATTCATTATCATCAAAGCATCTTAGCATTTAGACCTCATCTTTATCATGTTAAACTAATTTTTATACCATGTTTTGTTCATATTTCATTGGTTTTGTCAGTTTTCTTTAATAAAATTGATTGAAACAAGCTCATATTATCCAATGGATTGGGAAAGGGTCACCATTCCACATCAATGCGACACCACTCCCCCAATGGGATAAGATTTGAGTTCTTAGAATAGGGTTTTATTAAGCTTTCGTGTATGTATTTGTAAGAGAGGGGGACCATCGCATGCAAGACCCTAGGTCATGGAGGGTCAAGACGCGAGAGGATGCCCTAACCTCCCTCAGCTAAGTGTATTGTTTAGGGTATGAGGATGAGAATGAAGAGGATTATGATGTCCTACAATCACTCTGCAATCCCAAGTTTCAAGGTGGGGCTAGGCGAGTCAGTTTTTAGATCCAACTCTGTGCCTCAGGGAGCTCTTTGCCCGAGGATGTCAGCGCGAACTTCAGATGATAGCGCGGTGCACTGGCGTCTCAGAAACACGTTGTGGTTCGTACAGTCAGATCATAGCAGAGACACGGTCAGACTTATCAAAATGACTAACAGCCTAGCTCAACAACTTCTAAGAGAACAAAATAGTACTATGAAATACGAGAAGTACAAACGAAGGTGATAAAGTAGATATACCAAAGCTAAGGTGATGAAGATAATCTTGTAGAAGACCCTACTCGCCAGCTGGCTCCTCGAAGTGCGTCCACCTACACACAACAAGAAAGAGAATGTTGGGTGGTGGTTGTATAGGGGTCTACCTCAGTCAGACCCATGTTTAGGTGTTCCCACCTCCATAGACAACCAAAGGAAGAAAGATAAATAAATGATAAAAACACAAGCACTACAAACAATACTATGCTACTCAACCAAATGATAGAGGAGAGGAGAGGGAAGCTTACCACCTCCACCAAGAGCACTCAAGGTTGCTTGGAGGAGAAATGGGAGGAAATCAAGCCTCTATTGCAATGGTGTGGTTCCAAACTTGCTTTAATGACGTGATGGAGTGTGATATTGCTGCTATAGTATGCTTGGAATTCTTAGAATGTGAGTGCCAAATGAGCTTGAAATGGTGGAGTTATCCCAATCTTTCATCCAACCTTCTAATGCAAGTTCAAAGACTAATTATGAAGGAATGAGAAAGGAAATGATCATATTCGGGTCGGGTGGCCGAAGGAGGCATTACAACTTCCCTGCCAATGGGAGGAGTAACGCCTCTGCTAGCTCAGTTGCAGGAATCTGCCAGGGACGTAAGAGCACTGCGCAGGTGTCCCTAACATAAACACCTCCATTGACACACAAAACAGGTGCCAAGTAGACTACCATTAGCGGGTTTAAGTAGAATTAAGCCTTTGACTTAGGTTTTCTAAAGCGTATAGAGGAAAAAAGGGGAATTGCACCTAGGGTGAAAATTCGCTCATACATTTTGCCCCCACTTTAGCGAGCACAAGTACTGATGAGTGCTTGGTAAAGTAGATCAAGAAGAGAGTAGGGTTAGAAAAGTATACTTGAACTGTCGAGGAAGTAGACCGCGATCTGGTGAACCTGAAGATGTAGGGAAAACAAAGGACCCCATAGTTGCTCGAAACTATGAAGTTGGAACAACAAAGCACCTTATAGGCCCGCAGACCTGCAAGGAGGCAACCCCCAAGATCTATCGCATGGAGGAAACCCCAAGGAAGCAAAATCCATAGAGTCAGGAAGAGGCAACATGTCTACCTGCAGATAGAAAATATCAGAAGCGATGACACGTCTACCCGCAGATAGAGCATGACTAAAGCATCAATATGTCTACCTGTAGATAGAACACATCTAAAAGCGGTGACATGTCTACCCACAGATAGAACATGTATAAAAAGCGTCGATACGTCTACCCGCAGATAGAACGCATCTAAGAGCAATGACATGTCTACTCGCATATAGAACATGTCTAAAGCGTCAATACGTCTACCTACAAATAGAACGCATCTAAGAGTGGTGACATGTCTACCTACAGATAGAACATGTCTAAAGAGGCCGGTCATGCAGACCGAAAAATTTTCAAAGGTGTCCCTTGGGAACCCTTCAAAAGGAGAGGGGTCCACTCAAGGGACACACTGTTTGAACAAGTAAGGTCTAGTCAGGCTACCCCCAAGCTAGACGCGAAAGGATGAATGGAATGAATCTAGTCCGGTTTCCCCCAGGCTAGATGTGCAAGAGTCCATTCGTTACGAAGGCTTTTGAAGAAAGGGTCCTTGAGGAACCCGCCATGAAGTATAAGGGGTTCCACTCAAGGGAAACTCAATTCAAAATTTGCCATCTTAGAGCGATTCGTCACCAAGGGATCCTTTCGAAAGATCACCTCATCAAGGAATTCAAAAGGAAGGTCATGCCCCCATGCAAGGGGAAGTCAAAGCAGTTCTCGCTTCAGAGGAAGGTCTTCAAGTCCTTTCTTTACGAATTCATGATGAAGGAAACACATTCTGTTAGGGTTCCAAGTTGAGAATGCGCTTCCAAGGAAAGGTATCGTAAAGACTCTCAAGAAAAGATTCGTTGGTAGCGAATTCATTTTTTGAAATTCAAGGTTTTAAAGGAGAGCATTGTCACACATAGGAGGGACAACTCAAACAAAGAAGAGAGAAAGATAAAGAGAAAACAAAAAGTACAAACAAAGGGTACAGGGGGATTTGGTTTAGCGGGGTCAGATCTGTCCGAGCTCATATAATAGTAGGTAACGACAATGCAAGGTGAAAGATCATCAATCCCCAACCAAATTAGGAAGAATGCATAGAAAACAAAGTAAAATATAAAAATTGGGTCAACATGGAAGGGAAGCCTAAATGCCCCCCAACGCTTTGCATCGTCCCCAATTTATCGAAAATCAAGCACAAACATGGAAGAATGATGGTACAAATAGAAGAAGGTTTACGACACAAGAAACCACACATGTATCCAAGCACCAACAAGGGTGACGAGGGTCAGCCAGGCACACATAACACGAATTCGGGGGAACACATTACAAAACACGCACACACACACACAAGATCAAGAAAAGGGGACCTCCTCCTAACACTAATCATCCAAAAGGTCGTCTGCTTCCCAATCTAAATCCTCATAAGGGGAAGGAGGACGAGCCTGCAAGGGTGGAATGTTAAGAGGAGGGGCGTCCGACCCTCCCGCAACAAGGGCCAAGGAAGAGGGCTCCTTGAGGTCCTCTCACTGAGCTCTTGTGGAGTCAAAGTCAGTGACTTCGTGAAGATCACTAACAAGGTCAGGACCTCATCCATAGAGTTAAACATGCACCCCATGGGAGTGCTATGTCTTACTTCAGCGGACGAGATGGGCTGTGCCTGAGATCCACTGCTAGGCTCACCGAATGATTTAGGAGTAGTGACAAACTTAGGAGAAGCCGAGACTGGTTATGTCCCAATGATAGAATAGGTCATCACAGGGCCACCTTACGAAGGTGGGCTCCTCCTACATCCTTTATTGCGAGAAGGACTAGTCTCTGCCTCTTTCTTTGCAGGAGGAGATGAACTCCCCGCGGACAAAGCTATTGGTGTAGAGGAGGAGGAAAAAACCGCAACGGATATGACCAAAGTGTTAACCATATCCACGGGTTTTGGGAAGGGCTAAATATCTAGAACAAACATCAACAAAGGTGGCTCCACCGAAGGAGCAATAAACACTTGTACCCATTTAGGGTTAGGTGCGTTTGTGCTCGCAACATAAGCTGGGAGTGGATTAGGTAGAAGGGACATAATAGGAATGGGGAAAGAAGATGTTGCAGAGGGCCCTGAAGTAGGGGCGGTCGTTTCTTCCTCCTTTTGCTGTGAAGCGGCCTGCTTGGCCAGGAGAGCCTTTCACCGGTGCTTGCACTCTTGTGCAAGGTGGTTTCTACAGCTCTTAGAGTTATAAGCGAGAGCTTGTGAAGGGATGGGAGTTTCTTGCTCAATCATAGGAATTTCCACTATGGTCGTGTCGGGTGGAGGAACGGGTTCCTGTGCAGGAGCAGGGGGAGTAGGCTAAGGAGCGATAGGAGGAGTCGACTCAAGAGCCTCGATAGCGGGCCTCTTTCCGTTCACTGCCTTAGGAGCAAGAGCAGTAGGAGGTCGTGACAGTCGAGACAAGGAGGACTCTCTTCGAGGGATCTTATTCCTTTCATATTGAACGGGTGTAGGCTCCATCAACAGAACAAGAAGCTCGAACGTGAAACACTTGGGATTTCGCCAAGCGGGCACCGAAGGGTTCTCCTGCAAATGAGGCGTAGAACCCGAGGGTACCACAACTGAGCGGGAAAAAGTGTCAGGTCGGGCAACGAAAGAGGAAGGAGGATCACAAGACCACTTCTCTTCTTTCCTCTTTCGAGCCTTAACAACATCGTTGTCAATCTTTAAGCAAGCCCTATGTGAAATAGCATAAGGCGAGGGAGGGTACCTCACCTTTGGCCTTAGATGCCCTTTCTTATAATTCTGATATGTCTTATGCAAAAGGTCTATCCTAGGCAGAATGGGACCCACAGATGCAGGCCATGGGTGATCCAGGGAGTAACTACCACGTGCGACAGATGGTTGATAGCGGGTGTCGTGGATCACATGTATGGAACCTCTGTGGATAAATTTTAGACACTTATGCATGACAGAGGGTACTGCGTTCATCGCTACTAACCAAGGGATACCCAAATTTACACAGAAGAGTTCAGACCCAGGAATGATATCAAAGAAGAGATTCACGGTCTTAGGTCTGACTAAGACTGACATGGCAATGCTACCTAAAGGGGGTACGAAAAGGCCATCATGTGTGTGAATGAAACTTTTAGGAGCATCGTATCCATCGTTATGTAAAAAGTTTATAAGCATAATCGCCTCCGTTATTATGTTCACGTGTGACATCGGATCAATGAGAACACCGGTTACAATTTTTCCATTGATCCATGCAGGAATATAGAGGGGAGATGGTTCCTTATTAAATTCCATCGACAAGTCCTATGAAGTAAAGGTTATGCCAACACCTTTCTCCACAGGCTACGCGGAGGGGATGGTTTGATGCAGGAAGGAAGCCATTATGGACGTTAGACAGTGCTTTCATAGAGTCCCTAAAGGTTAATGGGTAAGACGGTGACCCAATTGAGGTTTCGTCATGCAATACCTTTGGAACCTTCCAACTACGTCAACTAGGGGTCGCAGGTTGGGTTGCAAGGTGACAACCTTACAACACTCACACCTACAACACTCCTAGAGTACGAGGAAAGGAACTGTCAGTATCGCAAGAACGGAACCAAAATTGTTCACGTTGGGTTCACCAAAAATGTAAGAGAGGGGGACCACCGCATGCAAGACCCTAGGTCACAAAGGGTCAAGACGCGAGAGGCTGCCCTAACTTACCTCAACTAAGTGTATTGTTTAGGGTATGATGATGAGAATGATGAGGATTATGATGTATTACAATCACTCTACAATCCTGAGTTTCAAGGTGGGGCTAGGTGAGTCAATTTTTAGATCCAACTCTGCGCCTCAGGGAGCTCTCTGTTCAAGGACGTTCGTGCGGACTTCAGACGACAACATGATGTGCTTGTGTCTCAGAAATGTGCTATGGTCCGTACGGTCAGATCACAACAGAGACAAGTTCAGACTTGTCAAAATGACTAACAACCTAGCTCAATGACTTCTAAGAGAACAAAATAGTACTATGAAATGCAAGAAGTACAAATGAAGGTGATAAAGTAGATATACCAAAGCTAAGGTGACGAAGACAATCTCGTAGAAGACCCTGCTCGCCAACTAGCTCCTTAAAGTGTGTCCACCTACACACAAAAAGAAAGAGAATATTGGGGGGTGGCTGTATAGGGGTCTGCCTCAGTCAGACCCCCATTTAGGTGTTCCCACCTCCATAGATACCAAAGGAAGAAAGATAAAGAAATGATACAAACACAAGCACTACAAACAGTACTATGCCACTCAACCAAATGATAGAGGAGAGGAGAGGGAAGCTTACCACCTCCACCAAGAGCACTCAAGGCTGCTTGGAGGAGAAATGAGAGGAACTCAAGCCTCTGCTATAATGGCATGGTCTCAAACTTTCTCTACCGACGTGATGGAGTGTGATATTGTTGCTATAGAATGCTTGGAATGCTTAGAATTTGAGTACCAAATGAGCTTGAAATGGTGTAGAGTTCTCCCAATCTTTCATCCAACCTTCTAATGCAAGTTCAAATATTGATTATGAAGGAATGAGAAAGGAAATGACCATATTTGGTCAGGTGAAGGAGGCATTAACTTCATTGCTAATGGAGAGTAGCTATCGATCAAGTATGGATACGCTTTGAAAAGTCCTAATAGTAAGCTTGCTTGTCCCTAATGATTTTATCCTTAGAGGCTTCTAAATATTTGAAGTTATATCTAAATCCACACTTTCCAAAGTCAACATAGGAAACTATGAACTTAGCTTCATGATTTTCACATAATGGACTTTGTGAAATAAAGGTTGCTTTGACATGGACATTTTAGTTTGAACATTAATTGAGACTTTCTTAATGTGGTAATGAAGAAATCTCACTTAATCAAAGATCAAATCAAATGAACACCCCACATTGATGTATGTTCAAAATATTGACTCCTTGAACACAAGCAAAATCGAGACAAGGAAAGTATTGCAAAACATTGAGTCAAAGTTCCATTTTGCCAAAATAATTGAGTTCCATGGACCAAAATCATTGAGTTCTTAAAGTTTTATCACTTTAGAGGTATAGCATGTTTCTCACCACTTTGGTCTTGCAAAACAAAGGTCCCTTTTAGGTTAACATTTTGGGTCAAAAACTTTCATTCATTTCATCCATATTCATCCATTTTACATCACACATCATGAAACAACTTAAAAAAAATTTGGACATATCAACACTCTTTAGACTTATAAAAACATCAAACCAATCCCATAACTTAGCTATATTGTGTGTGAAATGGATCCTTTTCACCCTTTTCATCACCCATTCACATCATTGGTCCAAAACAACTTAGAGGGTCCCTTTTACCAAAATTTAAGTCAACTAGAGAGTTTTGACATTATAAATCTCAACATACCTCTCCTATAGGTGACCCACAATTTATGGTTACAACAAGATCACAACACAAGAGAATCATGGAACAAACCAAAACTACATCCACCACAAGTGATCCAAACCCACAAGAATTTGATCCAAGGATCCATTCTACCCCCTCACAACAACCACAAAATATATTGGGACCATATGAGGTAGAAGATGTCACAAACAACCCACGTGAGCTTACTAAGGAAGAACTCGTCAAGTATAAAGAAGATCATCAAACCTTATAAAATGTGGCTCCAACTTTTCTCGCACAAAACTTGACACAAGGATTAACCTAATCTATGAATGAATGAACTCCATCCTTGGTGCCAAGGAAAACATTAACTCCTAGTCTTGCAACTAGGATTGCCACCGATTTTGGTCACACTCTCCCTTTGGAATGAAACACACTTTTGGGTACTCAAAACACCAATCTTCCCCAAGACACCACTTGGACACCAACATTTGTGCCCCACCTTAATCTTCTACCACCATTCTAGAGCACCCTCTACGTCCATACAAACCACTTACATTCCACAACACCACAACAACCTCGACATTTCGAGTGCAACCATCTTCATTCATCACCAAAAGTACCCACAGTGTGCCCAACATTACAAAAGGTAATGTGAACCAAGTATCTCAAATGGGACAACAAGGGAAAATTAACACTCTCATGCAAGGTCAATCCTTAACAAGTGGCTCCAACAATCCCATTGACTCATCAAAATAAGTGGTTACCCAAATTTCCCAATTCAATCCACAAAACACATCAACCCCATATATCATCAATCCTAACCAAAATAACACATTGATCACAAACCTCATCGACCAAGGTAATACCTTGGTCCCACATCAAACACAACAAGGGAACCCTCAACACATCAGTCAAGGGAACCCTTCTAATCTATTGATCCAAGGTTAGAATGTGCCATTCACATCACAATAACAAATGTCACCATCATCATCTTTACCATGGGTCCCTTAAAACATGCAAAATAAAATAGGGCCGCAACCTTACATTCCTCCATCCCAATTGGCTATCTTGCAAGGAATGCTAAACCAAAACAACCCGCAACCACCTCAAATCAATCCACAATCCATGATCACCCAAAATCCATCCCAACATCAAAATTCTTCCACGTTGTAAGTGCAACAAGCTCACGCTTTAGCTTTGTAACAAGCACAACAAGCTTACCAACAAGCGTTGCAAGCACAACAAGCTCAAGCTCAAGCGTTGCAACAACAAGCCCAACAACAAGCATTAAAAACACAACAAGCTTATCAACAAGTGTTGCAATAGCAACAAACCCAAGCTCAAGCCTTGCAACAACAACAACCTCAACAACAAGCCTTAATCACAAAATAATAGCAACAAAAACAAGCCCAAAAACAAGCCTTGGTTGCACAACAACAAGCTTTGCTAGCACAACAATATGCCCAACAACAACAAATTCTCACACAACAACAACAACAAGGGTTATACTATAATCCCCAACAAAAAATTGTCAATCCAAATACCTTAGGAGCATATACACCTCTACCACCATCACCTTTATAGTATCAAACACCACCCTACACGCCATACAACACCCCATCATATCAAAATCCCACTACAATTCATTCGCCATCCCACAATACACAACATATTCTCCTCCACCAAACCCACAAGATATGTCATCATAGCTCAAGGAACTCACACAACAGATCTAGGATATCCAAATGGGAAAAATGAAGAAGCCACATACACAAAAAAACTTATGCCCATACTCATTCGATAGAAACATTGCAATGGTACCTTTCCATCTCAGTTTTGAGGTCCCTAAATTTGATAAATTCAAAGGGAGGGGGAATCCTATGGATCACATAAAATAATTCCATGTCATGTGTATGGAGGTGGCCTACGATGATTCCTACTTAATGCACCTCTTCCCATGCAGTTTGGCAGGCCCAACAATTGATTGGTTCTCACAATTTCCTCCAGATATCAAAACATTTCAAGAAATAATTGATAGGCTTATAGACTATTTCTCCTTTAATCTTGACATGGATGTTAGCTTAGAAGATTTATACACACTCAAGCAAAGCAAAGGATAATCCTTCACTAATTTCTTACATAGATGGAGGCAAAGGGCTAGTAAGAGAAAGTGGCCCATTCTTGACAAACAACAAGTGGGGATTATGATAGTGAATGTTGATCCAGATCTATCCTTCCACTTAAAGATGCAATATATCACCACTTATGATGAGCTTGTCCCTATGGCCCTCAACATCAAGAGAGCCCTAATCTCATAGGGAAACACACAAGCGTACAGAGACAACCGCCCATCAACTAGTTCAAACGACAAGCCCCATGTCTGGGCTAAGAACAAGAATGTGACAAATGATGGTGTTTTCAATGCTAAAGTGGTCATAGGTGCTCCTAGGCCAAACACTAACCAACCAACCATCACACAAATTGTAAAACAAACCACACCAGTGCCACCACAAAATAACCAAATCAATAACATCAAAACTCAACAATGAAAACCCTCCAATAGGAATAATTACTCAAAATGCAAATACACACCATTGGGGGAATCTATTAAATCCGTCATGCAAAAATTGGTACAATCAAACTTGATTACACTCCCCAATTTCCAAAACTACCAAGAACCACAAGATAAACCACCACGGTACAATGAAAAGGATCTTTGTGACTTTCAATAAATCAAAGGATACAAAACATCAAACTGTATGAAACTCAAGAACATTATCTCAGACCTTATTAACAATGGAGATGTATCTATTGATGTACCATCCAGTAAACAGGACCTCAAGATATACAAGACTCCACTGTCGAATCACAACAAGGGAAATGCCAATGGCAAAGGGAAGAATTACACCAACGTAGTACATGTCTATTCTAATATGGTCGCCTCTTGTGACAATGTTGTAACAGTAGTTACCATCAAAGGACCTAGTGTGGAGTGTGGGGTCACCACATGATGTGGCAAGGTTACAATACAAAGAGCCTCATCTCAACCTAGGGCACAACCAACATTGAAAACATCAAACCCTAGCAACTACAATCCACTTGATCAGCTAAAGAAGGCCCCACACAAATATCTATTCTGGAACTATTGAGTCTATCCCCCACACATTGGGATATACTAGAAAAGGCTTTATCAGCTTCCTCCATCCCTAAGAATATTGATACTGTAGACACTTAAAAATGTCCTAAATGATGTCATGCACTCAAATCAGGTATACTAAAATAATTTTGTCTTAAAACCCATCCTCTTTTTGCTCAATTGATTAAATTTCCCTAGCTATTTAATTAATTATGTCATTTGCATCTGTTTACCTAATTAATTTAACCGGGTTAATTCACCCCCTTTCATGCTAACATTTTGTCCTATTAAATTGAATAAATCTAATTATTTAATTTAAATCCCTAAGTCCTCTTATGTAATTAAATAACCCTAATTTATTTAATTAAATATCATATCACTTTCCCCTTTTCATTAAATCACTTTATTTAATGAATATCATGAAATTCCCCCTAATTGCATAATTAAACCTCTTTTTTAATTATCAATTACTAATTAATCTAATTCCCCCCCACTTGCAAGGGAATATTCCAAGGTAATATTCCTCCTTTGCACATTCCTCTAAAAGGAATATTCCCATGGAATATTCCTTCCCCTTTTGCACATTCAAACTTTGTTTTAATTTGTTAAATATCTAATTTCCCCTTACCCATGAGAATATTCCAAAGAATATTCTCTCTCTTCACTCATTTGAAAAAAGGGAATATTCTTCTTCCTAACAAACTTACAAGACTTCTTGTGCAAGTTTTGAGTGTGTTTGTTTGGAAGAATATGGACCCTTGATTCTTTCCTTGATCCATGTGATCATTGATTCACATTCGTTGATGATAATCCATGATCCATGTTTAATATTTTTTCCATCCTTGACCATTGATTAACTCTTTTAATCTCAACCCTTCATTTCTCATTTGTCCTCCTATAAATAGGTCACTATTTGGAGACAAATGGATTCCATCTTTTAACAAGACACTTATGCTGTTAAAATAATTTGCACTTGCACTCACATTCAACATCATTTTAGCTTAATTTACTTGCATATTAGCTTAGCTTCCATTAATGACTTCCATGGTAACATAGATGCATTCATTTAGCTTATTTGGTAATTAGGGTTTCAATATTTTTAGCTTAAAATCCATTTAGATTAGCTTTGCATACATCCATATCAATCATATTTGTCTACATCATGTTAAAATATCTTGTATCATGTTAATTTAACATTTAAATCATGTTTTCATACACATATTTAATCAATTTCGTCGATTGTCTTCAATAGAATCGATCAAAATAGGCTTATCCATGGGATTGGGAAAGTGTCACCATTCCATATTAATGTGACACCACTCCCCCAGTAGGATAAGTTTCAATAGATTAGAATAGGTGTTTTTAAAGCTAAATCGTAGTTTAATATGCTAAGCTTTAATGGACTCCTAGTTTAGTTTTTATTGATTGATCTTATTGGACTGATGTTTAGTGGCATAATTATGCTTCAAATTATCATGGATCAAGTGTAGTTGGCCCATACTAATCCGTCAATCACATTTTGGCACTAGAAGGAGGGCACAAACTAATCAATTTGACGAATTTCTTGTTAAAACTTCATTTTCCTTGTGTTTTCAGGTACAACGACGCTATTGATTATCAATTGATGCATTTGATGATGTGTCACTCTACAATGACACACTCGTGATTTTAGTTTATTAACATATAATTAAAATAGCGACACATAATTAATTTTTCACTGGATTTTAATATAACGACGCTAATTTAATTTTTAACGCAAAATGAATCTCTTTAGCGACACAATTGATATGTCAACGCATTTGACTTCCCTATTTACTATAGAGGGCCGCTATCTATTTTTCAATACAACGACGCATATCCTATACAACGAGCTATTGAGGAATTTTAGTAGCGCAATTGATTTCAATGTTGCGAATTACTGGTAAACAAAAGAAAACTTGATTTTTTGACATGTGTTAGAATTTTTTGGCTTTATCTAATCACTAACATGTCTATGACTTCTTGTTCTGGTTTTTAGATTAACTAGTTTTGCAGGTTTCGATGATAACATTCAAAGTGAAGGAGCATTTTATCATTAATTATATAATTTTAACAAGAGTTTCTACACTTATGGGGCAATTATAACCCATTTATGATGTTTTTTTTTTTTTTCAACATTTTAGGACCAAACTAGATTTATTTTGGGCTTTAAAATGAACATTCAAATTGGTTAAAACTGAACCCTCACATCATTTTGCTTGTTGGATTAAAATTGAACAACAAAACTTCCATTTTTCATTTGGTGTTTGAAATGAATTCATTTTGCTATGATGGATTAAAATGAACATGTGTTTGATTTATCTATGTATTCTTGTTGTGCGTATCTAATCCCCTTGCGCTTCGTGCGATCTTGGGTGAAGAGAAACAAACAAGTCTAATTTTTTGCTTGGAAGCGCTTATCCTCTCCCCTCGCACCTATTAGCAATCCTGGGTGATGAAAAGTATTTTATGCTTCAAACATCTGTCACCTTTAGAAAGGGCCTGCCTCCCAACTTGAGAGAGGGAAAGACCCAAAGTGGTGCTTTCATTTTAGTCTACTATATAAATATTTGGCTGTGATGAAATTCACGTGCCAAGCTGGTTGTGGTTGTCCCATACCAACGAATGTCTCCCTTATTATCCTTTTGATGCGTTAAAACCCTTAGATATTTATAAGGGTTGGGAGGCCTCTTAATTGAGTAGAATTGTCGTGTGTATGACACCAATTCATCCCGAATATGGTCATTAAAATCCTTGTTTGTAGTGGCTAACCAAGTCCAATTATGAAACGTATTTCAAGGTAGTGCATGGGAGTAGCATTGCGCCCAAAAGTTACTTACCATGTCCAGTTTTTGATTGAGGTAATAAATTAAATAGGGAAGGGACTCCTTTCCTTGGCATGTCAAGATGTTACATTTCCTTGACATAGCCTATTTTTCCACTTCATCTTCACAGATTAATCATCTCTTCCAATGATGGTAAGCCTACTAAGAAATACGTACCCACTGTATCTAGGATTGTAAATGCTTGAGAGTTAGTTTAACACTTGCCTGGTTCCAAAACAATTGCAAACAAAAATCAATAAGTATCTTAAAAATCTCAAACCCTTTGGTCTAAGTATGGATACCCTTTGAAAACTCCTTGATATTGATGCTTGTCCTAAGAATTTATTCTTAGACACTTCTAAATATTTTGGTTTACATCTCAATCCATACTTCCCAAAGTTAACCTAAGTAACTATGCACCTAAATTCATCCTTTTCACAAAATGGACTTTGTGGAATTGATGATATTTTTGATATAGACATTTAGTTTGAATTTAAGAAAGACAAGTGTTTTTGGTAATTAGAACTCATTTAAGCAAGATAAATTAAAAAATTGAACCCCACAAGCATTCGATTGCTCCGGTTGAACAACCCGACCTTACACCCACTATCATTCAACCAAACTTTGAACTCAATTAAGGAGAATAAACCAATATAATTAGTAGTTTGAGAAGCTTCATTTTTGAAACAAAGGAAACACCAACCCAGTGGAGAAACACATCATACATCATAGATGAAGAAGAGGAACAAGCTGATATTGTAGCTGGAAGACCCATATTACCACCCTCACATGGCAATAAATATCCTCTTTTTCATGATCTTGAACTTCTCTAAATGATCTCACACAAAATAAAAATCCCCAAGAGAAGGTCTACATTCTGTCACTTCAAACTTAGATGTCATAGTAAAAAAGCTATCAAACAACACCTTGTGGCACTCTATCAAAATAGGAACAAGTTGGAAAGGAACTTTTATAGACGTGTTTCAATGAATAATCCAGACATGTATGCCCAATTTGAAATTCAAAACATTGGTCTTTTCCATGATCTTGAACTTCTCTAAATGACCTCGTGCAAAATCAAAATCCCCATGTTGAGAGAAGGTCTACATGCTGCTATTTCAAACTTAGACATCATAGTTCAAAGTATGTTAGAATACATATCCTAAGATAGTATTACAATCAAGATAAACCACTAAGGATACTTTTTCTACGATATCTCATTAATGACCCAGATCTACACATTTCACAAGAACTTCTCCTTGATCATAGGATTTGAAAACTTTAGAGGTCTAGCATGTTTCTCACCACCTTGGTCTTTGAAAAAAAAGGTTCACTCTATGTCAATATTGCATCAAACACCTTCATCCACCCCTTATCAAAATAAAAATTTCACTTCACCAAAATTTGTAAAATTTTCAAACACACCAACACTTTTGGACCTAGACATCTATCAACCCAAATCCTAACTTAGCTACTTTGTATGTGAAATGAATCCTTTTCCATGCATTTGGCTAAGATAGTTATCATCTTTGAACTCGTTTATCTTGAAGGTCACAAGTCTACCCTAAATATTCACAAGTTTATAATCATCCTTTATCCAAACATCAAAACATCAAACTTAAGTCAAAAGTGTTGTCCCAAAATGTTTGCAAAGATCACTCCCCATATCATTCATGTTTTCATCTTCCACTACCATCATTGCTCCAAAAAGACTTAGAGCATCCCTTCTACCTATATTTGAGTCAACTAGAGAGTTTAAACATTACAAATTTCAACACAACTCTCTCATAGGTGACCCAAAATTTATGGTAAAAACAAGATCACAACATAAGAGAATCATGGAGAAAACCAAAGTCACATTCACTTGAAGTGATCCCAATCCTCAAGAATTTGATCTGAGAAGTCATGTTACCCCATCACAATAACCCTCATCTCCATCAGGGCCGTATGAGATAGAAGATGTCACGAACAATCCATTTGGACTTACTAGGGAAGAAATCATGGAACATCAAGCCTTAGAAAATGTGGCTCCAATTCCCCCATCTTTTGTTGCACAATCATTGACACAAGGATTGACTTCATCCACTATTCAAACAACTCCATCAAACATCTATTCCTAGTCTTGCAACTAGTCTTGCCAAGGACTTTGGTCACTCTTCCATTCGAAGGCAACACAATTGTGGGTACTCTCAACACCACTCCATCCCAAACAACCACTTGGACACAAAAATTTGGCGCTCCTCGCATTCCCGAGGATCCTCAACATCCATATAAATCACTTACACTCCATTACTCCACAACAACCTCAACATATCAAGGACACCCATCTTCATCCATACCCATGAGTACCACAAGTGTTCCCAACATCATGCAAAGTAGTGTGGACCAAGTGTCACAAGTAGACCCAAAAGGGTAAGGGAATACCCTCATGCAAAATCAACCTTCAATGCAACATGTAACATATTCATCCAATCCTTCCATTGATACATCAAACCAAGCAATTTCCCAAAACACAACTATTCCATCCATCATCAACCCACATCAAAACAATCCCTTGATCACTAATCCTGTTAACCAATGTAATATTGTGGCTGCATCTCAAGCACAATTGAATCCCCAAAAAATTGGTCAAGGGAATGTTTTCAATAAGTGGACTCAAGGTCCTAATGTTCCCTTAACATCGCAATACTTAATGACACCATCATCATCTTTACCATTTATCCCTCATGTCATGCAAAATCAAATGGGACCTCAAAATTACATTCCTCCATCCCAATCCACCATATTGTAAGGAATGATAAACCAAGGGAACCCCCAAACTCTCATAAATAATACACAACCCACACAAAACATCAACACCCAAAACCCATTGCAGATGTACCAACCACTGATTGATCCTAGATTGCAAGCACGTTCCCTAGCTTTATAGCAAGAACAACTGGATTATCAACAAGCAGTCCAACAACAACAACAACAACAACAACAAGACACAAACCTAGTAGCACAACAACAACAGTAACAACAACAAGTAGCCCTAGCAACACAACAACAACAACAACATCAAGCAGCCTTAGCAACACAACAAACAACCTTAGTAGCTCAACAATAGCAACAAGTCGAATAACAACAACAAGCTCAACAATATGCCTGACAAAAATTTCTCGCACAATAACAAAAACAACAAGGTTTATACTATAACCCTCACCAAAACATCAACTTGAACACATTAGGAACATATACGCCTACACCATCATCACCTTATCCTACACCACCATACACACCATACAAGACCTCATCATATCAGAATCCCATGTACACTTCATCCACCATCCCACAATATGCAACATATGTTCCTCCACCAAGCTCACAAGATGATATGGCATCACAACTCAAGGTGTTAACACAAGAAATGCAGGATATCCAGATGGGAAAAATGAAGAAACCCCATACATAAAACTTATGTCCATATCCATTCGATCGAAACATTGCAATGGTACCATTCCCTCCTAGTTTTGAAGTACCCAAATTTGACAAATAAAAAGGGAGAGGAAGCCCTGTAGACCACATCAAAGAGTTTAATGTCATGTGTATGGAGGTTGCCTATAGTGAGTCCTATCTGATGCCCCTCTTTCCATGAACTTGACAGGCCCAATCATCGACTAGTTTTCTCAATTTCCTCCAAGAATCAAAACCTTCTAGAAAATCATTAAAAAATTTATAGACCACTTCTCCTTTAATCTTGAAATGGACATAATCTTAGAAGAATTGTACACTCTCAAACAAAACAAGGGAGAATCTTTCACCAATTCTTGCAATGGTGGAGACAAAGAGCTAGTAAGAGCAAGTGGCCCATTCCCGATGAACAACAAGTGGGGATTATCATAGAAAATATAGATCTAGATCTATCCTTCCACTTAAAAATATAGTGCATCACATCTTCTGATGAGCTTGTCCCTAGAGCCCTTAACATCGAGAGAGCTCTAATCTTATAGGGAAATACTCAAGCCTACAAAGACAACCGCCCATCGACCAGTTCAAATGACGAGCCTCATGTCTAGGCTAAGAACATGAACATAATGAATGATGATGTGGTAGATGCTAAGGTGGTCCTAAGTTCTCCTAGGCCAAACAAAAATCAAATAGCTAATGTTCAACCAATTGTGCAACAAACAACACCATCACAAAACAATCAGGTCAACAACACTGAAACACAATAGCGATGAACTTCCAACAAGAACAACTATCCAAAATGCAAATACACACAATTATCGAAACCTATTGAGACTATCATGAAGAAATTGGTAGATTCAAACATAATAACACTTCCAAATTTTGAAAACTACCAAGAACCATAGGATAAACCACCCTGGTACAACGAAAAAGATCTTTGTGATTTTCACAAAATCAAAGGGCACAAAACATTGAACTATATGAGGCTCAAGAATATTATCCAAGATCTCATCGAGAGTGAATGTATATCTATTGAAGTACCAACCGACAACCAAGATCTTAATATATACAAGAACCCCATGTCGGATCATAGCAAAGGGAACATCACTAGGAAAGCTAAAGATTACACAAACGTGCAACATACCTATTCCAATGTGGTCGCTTCCTGTGATAGCGCCATCACCATCATCACCATCAAAGGTCCTAGTGCGAAGTGTGGAGTCACCACACGATGTGGAAAAGTCACCATCCAAGGAGCTCCATCTCAATCTATGGCACAACCTACTTTTCCAACACCAAATCCTAGCAATTACAATCTCCTAGATCAGCTTAAGAAGACGCCCGCACAAATTTCTATCTTAGAACTATTGATGCTATCCCCAACCCATAGGGAAATCTTAGAGAAAGCTCTATCTACGTCATCTATCCCTGAGCATATAGATACCGAGTAGTTTCAAGCTATGGTAGGGCATATCACTAATCATCTCCTCACCTCCTCAGAGCAAGACCTACCATCATAGCCATCTCATAATCATGCTTTACACCTTGAGGTCATCATTCATAAGAATAAGGTTAAAAGGGTCTTAGTAGATGGAGGTGTTGTTCTGAACATTTGCACCCTTCAATTGATAAAGAACTTGGGCTATTGAAAAGATACTATTGAGAAAACAAAGAGTACCGCAATCAGAGCATATGATGATCAAGAGCGGTTATCACAAGGAATCATCGCACTACCCATCCAAGTGGGACCTGTCATTGTAGAAACTACATGCCAAGTGTTAGACCTTGATCTTCCCTATAATATCCTTCTTGGCTGACCTTGGATCCATGCCCTAAAATCTATAGCTTTAACCTACCATCAATTTGTAAAGTTTCCTTTTGAGGGAAGAGAAGTTACCATTCATGGAGATCCTGAGCCTTTTTACTACTGCAAGAATCTTGAGGCCAAGTTTTATAAGATACCCTAGATCCCTAAAAATGATGAAGGGCCTACACCATCTTCCTCATTTTTTGACCCATCGTCCCCTACATCGACCTCAAAAGCTAAAACACCCATTGTGCAGAACATATCCGACATCAAAGCAATGATCCAGGATGATGGTTGTGGAAACTATAAGCTAACGAAGGATAATTTTGTGTTGGGAGAGCTACCTCTTTCTCCCAGATCTCATGGGAAACCCACACCTAACACCAAAAAAGTACTTGAAACTATCAAGATGGAAGCTACTACCTTCACCAAGTGGGGGGAATCTAAACAAAGAAGATGTCAATGAGGAGGATATCTCTAAATTGCTATATCAAGATGAATGACCCATCCCTGTTCTTCCCATGGAAGATGAAAACAAAGGCTTGTAGCTAATGAAGAGTTGGGGATACAATAACAACAAGAAATTGGGAAAAAATGAAAATAGTTTGATAAAACCCATCATTTCTAAGAAATGTCCAAAGAATCTAGGCTTAGGATGTACTACTAGCAAGGTTACCCTTATTAGAAAAGGTACTTCCGCTAAACGAGTTGAGGCTTCCTCTTGGTTACCAACATTGCGTGATATGACCCTAGATGACTTCCCCCTCGATGTTGATAATCTATTTGAGAATAAATACCTCTTCATGATATATACATCATCCTTCACCCCAAGCAACCAACTAAATCAAATACGCCTAATATACCTGCAACTCATTGACTTGGACCAACGAGGACCACTGATTCTAGATTTATTCAAAAACAATGAAGCAATCTCATAATTCATGGGACTCCATGACAACCTACCATGAGAAGATCACAAAGTAGGTTTTGATATAGAGCTCGACACAAGAGCATACTATGGGGAGACGATTAAGTCCTTCAATCGCAAAATTGATGACATACAACTAACATGTAGATCTTTGAGTGAAAACCACACTGTGGCACTCTCTAATCCTAAAATAGTAAAAATAAAGGACGTATCTGAGGGTGAAAACCTCTTTGAGGCACCCAAGGATGAGGGATTCAATATCCCCCTTAGTGCAATGCATCTAGAGAAGTTAGCAGTTCTAGCAGAAAAGGAAACTACAATCAACGTGGGAACAAAAGAGGTACCAAAGATCACTTTCTATGCTAAATCCTAATTGGATGAAGAACAGAAGAACCTAGCAGCATTCCTCAAAGAGAAAAGAACCAACTTTGCGTGGTCATACACAGATATGCTAGGGATCAATCTAGAAGTTGTTGTGCATCATTTAGCAGTCTATCCTGAAGCTAAACTTCTGAAGCAAAAATTAAGGAAAATACACCCTCAGATAGCACTCTTGGTGAAACTTGAGTTACAAAATCTTCTTGACGTTGGATTCATCTGAGCAATAGACTATCCTGAGTGGGTTTCAAACTTGGTACCAAGCTCCAAACCCATTAGGGGCATCAAAATCTGCATTGATTTCAGAGACTTGAACAAGGCATGCCTGATGGATGATTTCCCTCTTCCTAACATCAACATCATAATGGATTTAACAACTAGGCACAAATTGATATCACTCATGGATGGTTTTTCAGGCTATTATAAAATCATGATTTCCAAGGAGGATCAACACAAAACTACATTCACTTGTTCGTGGGGAACATACTATTGGAACATGATGCCATTTGGGCTGAAGAATGTGGGAGCAATCTATCAAACAACAATGACCCTCATCTTTCATGAAATGATCTACAAAATAGTTGAAGACTATGTGGACGATATTTTGGCCAAGTCAAAGAAAAAGAGTGATCACATAGAAGTCCTAGGACCTATCTTTGATAGACTTGAAGAGTATAAAGTATGGCTGAATCCAAAAAAATGTGTCTTCAGGGTTACGTCAGGAAAGCTTCTTGGCTACATCGTATCATAGAGAGGGATAGGAATTGAACAAAGGTAAAATCCATCCTAGACATGGAACCACCGTAAATGCTGAAGCAGATGAGAGGGTTACAAGGAATATTGTAGTCCATCAGAAGGTTCATAACACAACTACCAGATAAAATCCAGCCTTTCTCGCATCTTCTCCATAAAGAAATAACTTACAAGTGGGATGAGAAGTGTGATAAATCTTTCCAACATATCAAGGACTATCTATTGACACCTCTAGTTCTCATTCCACCGATACTGAACAAACCTTTGATCTTGTATATGTCAGCAACATGAACAACACTAGGTGCTCTTCTAGAACAACATGATGAAATAGAAATGAAAGAGCTATTTATTACATCAATAGGACCTTGGTGGGATATTAAATGAACTATTCATCCATTGAGAAAGCATGCTTAGTGATGGTTTTTACTTCACAAAAATTCAGACACATGCTACCGCATCAAATCAAACTTATTGCAAAGATCGACCCATTAAAATACCTATTAT